>VZRH01000513.1:467538-497538 GCA_013397555.1 Urocynchramus pylzowi | reverse complement strand
ATCTAAAATAGCACATAGCATGAGCCTGGAATTTATTTTAAAAGATCCTTTATCTTATGACTCCATTAAAGTTTGAAGCCAAACAGATGTACAGTACCTAGGGCAAACACATTTCAAGATATTTTACTTTCCACTTTCCATTATCCTACTGATCTATAATAAGTCAAATAATATCACTGCCTAACCTTTTGAATTTTCATTTGTACTCTGTGCTTCATTGGTAAATTTGTTTGTCTTCTGAGTTTTTTAACATTGTTGGCTTTTACACAAAATCTGCTCCACTGTGTACAAGTTGTTTTGACATATTTAATTCCACAAGAGAATTCTAACCACTGGTTCTTTCATCAGCATTTATAATACTGCTATAATACTGTTCTCAATTACTTTTACTTTCATGGCAACTCTATTAATACAATTTTCTTTTAAAAAACATGATAAACTGATTATCTCTATGGCTATACATAAATAACTAAGTATATTCATATCTCCCTTCATGCTCTTAAATTGACTCTGTTTTAATCTTTGAATTGGGTGGTACCATATGGTGTGGGTACTAATTTTAATGTCTTTTAAATGCATATTTTCAATCTGAAAACTTAATACTTTTTTAATAACATAACTGTCCTATGGAATTACGTTTCTTATGTATCTCAGAGATGCTGTACTCTCATCACATTTTTTTCCCCTGTGTCTGGAAAAAAGTTACTTCAAGCAGCCACTAAGTCTAATTATGTTTATCTGTAGCCCCTACTCAGACAGTGAGCACAACTCTAGAAGAAGCAATTCTTTCGTAATTCATCTTTTGCAGGTTATTGTGTTAGTGATGCAAGCTGTCACAATTACTGCTAGGTTCATTTGAGGATTTCATGAATGAATTTTGGGGCACTTAGGAATGCACTGAGCCTACAGACCATTACTTTTTTATCAACGATTTATTACTTTACAGCAATAAAGTCTATATAAATTTATTACCTAAATATTTTCCAGGCCAACTAACAAACTTCAAATGACATCTTCAAATGCCACATCAGCTGTATACTGGGTGTATTTTGAACAACATGCATTGCAGATGTACAATAAGAATTTGAATGCCATTGACTTACTCCTATGTTTCCACAGAGAAGCAGAAAGACAACACTGGAAATTTCTGGAAACTAAATATTAATGACATCAAATACAACTGCATTTTTGGAAGATAAAGCAAGATGAATCCCCAGTAAAATCTGGCTCTGGAAGTGGGTTGTGACAGCAGCAGGATGTTTCCTTCTTTGGGGTTTTTATTTCCTTTCTTTCCAATAAAATTTACCCACTGGTAAGAGCTGTGTGCCAGTACTCTTAGGACTCACAGCTTTTTACTATGTCACTCCAGTAGATGTTGCAGAAAGATGTACAGACTAGATTAGATTGCCTACTTTCCAAAATTATAAAATCCTGAAATAAAATAAGCTGAAGAAGACAGACTGAATGTTTGAATAAAATACCATGAGGTTCTACAAGAGACTGAAAGTCACATTTAATTGATAGTTGGAGACTCTCAAATAACACCCTGATGACTATAAGACAACTAACTTGAGAAGAGCAGGAAAAGAAGAGCAAACTCCTCATTTGGAAAGATAGTTTATCCTTCTATTTTCAGTATCTGTGATTACAATGTCAGTGAATTTATAGCATCCTGTCTGAGATGAGTAATTCTGAACAATATCATTTTGCCATTTATTTTGCCTATCACTTTGAGGGAAAGTTGTTACAGGGTTGCAGACAACACAGATATTTATTTCTTTCTTTTGAGAGGTAAGAAGAGAAGCATGAAGAACAACACAGTGAAGAGAAAAAGAGGAACATGCTGGCATCCTCACTGACTTCCTGGTAAGACAGATTCAGCAGCAGCCAAGGGCAACATCATCCCACAGGACTGCAGGAGTGGCCTGCCACTCTGTGCTTTGCATCATGTAGGTGCTCAAAAGTTGCACAGAATTAGATCATATGAACAACTAACCAAACAGATACCCACTGTCAACTTACACAGATGGAACATAAATGCCAACACCTGCTCTCTTACTCTGGCAGCCAGAAAAATTTTCCAGCTAAAGCCACGCTCACCACTCTTTCCAGAGCCCCCTACCAACTCTTCCTATCCTCTTCAAGATAGTTGATGCCTACACTTCTGTAATTAGTTTTAAAACAGCAGAGCAGTCGTGGATTGCAGAGAGCACTTTACAGAGACTGCTGAATTAAAAAAATAAACAAACAACCCTTTCCACTTCATATATTGTCAGGTAGGTAAAACACTGACATAGCACAGCAGCACTGGGATGGCCCAACGTGTTGGGACTGCTGTCTTCCATGGAAAGTAACTAGGTCCACAGTGGGGCTAGAACTGTTTTTCAGGCACAGACACTTATTTCTGACCAGTAGTGTTCATCATAAACTGAAATATATGTAACAACCATCCTCTGGCAACAGATACATCAGATTTTTGTTATTCCCAGGCTTCGCTAACGAGGAAAACCACTTAATTCCAAGTGAGAAGATCAGAGCAACATTTGTTGTTCACTATCACTATTTACATGGAAAGAAATTATAGGATTTCCCAACAAGAAAAACTAAAATCTCCAGCTGAAACTAGTATGAAAATGGATTCAGCTATCTTTTCCAAGAACATGAGGATGGTTAAACCATCCAAGGACCTTGGAAATTTATCATCTGACTTCAACCTCAACCTTTCGGCACAAACTCAAAAGAAAATCAAGACAGGCAACAAGAAACAATTGCTTTCATCACCTGAATCCCATTCTTTTTGATCCATATGCTCTGTGGTTTTCATTGCCTGAAAGCACCCATTATGAAAGATCTACAAGGAGACAGAGACAACTGCAATGTTACTGTCCTTCTAAATGTTAGTCTTACAAAAAGAAGAGAGAAAAATGATGTCAGAGACAAAAAGATTACCTATTTCTTTGCATGTCTAAGGCCCAGACAGAGAACTGCATAATGTTTAAATATTTAAATAGATCTCAAATGCAGAAAGCATTGTCTACATTAAGGCCATTTTAACAGATTAGATTACTTTGATATATTTCTTCCTTGGTTTTTACATTACAATATAAGTTATATGAAGTGAGAAGATATTTTGAAAACAAAATATGAGTGACAAACACTTCAGACAAGTTGATGTTTTCATGCTTGCTCCCTTTTTTTCAACATAGTCAATTAAAAATGAATGCACCAAAAATTCACGCTGCAGTTTCAAGTCTTTTGAAAACTGGCACATGAAGAGAATAAATGCTGATGCCATTACATCAATGCCTCTGCACAAATTTTTCCCACCATTATCATGAAAGCTCTAAATGACTGTCTTTGAGAAAAGAGGGTAGAGGTATTTTTAAATGCAGTAAATGGATGGGGGTTTTAAACACTCATATAAAGCATGTTCATTATAAATACTAGGGATTCAAATGAACATGCAGAGCTTCCCACTGTATGTACATGTGACAAACCAAATCTGCTTGTTGTACTTCTTTGACTTAAGAAGCCTCCAAAGAATCGGGTAAGAGACGAGAGGCAGCCATTCGCCTACCCTTTGGCATTCTGCATCTACACAAAGGGCAAAGCAGCCAAGGTCTGTTATATATTACTCTGAAAATATCCCACAAACAGTACATAAAAGCCCCATATTTTGGTCAAATCTATTCTAGAAACATACATGCAAGTACAGAATTAGACCAGTGGAAATTAACTAAAGAGTTACAGATGGCCCTGTATATAAAGCAGTACAATATAAGAGAGACCATCTGGAAGTATGTTTTGTCCTTAACTGGGTTTTTTTTTTCTTTTTTTTCTTTTTTTTTTTTTTTTAATCCTCCTTTCTGCTTTTCCTTTTCTAGCTGCAAGTTTTCATTGTGCAATGAAACTGTGCTTGTTTTAGTTTCTGAAAAAATGAGGACTTGATCTATACACCTGCCAAGCTGGGAATCTGAAGTAGAGGTGCAGGCTAAATATTGAGGAAGCCAATGTTTTAAGCATCAAACTTACCTGGTGATGCTTGGGGATGTGTTAAAGGAGTACAGTTACAGAGTGAATCCTTACTGATTGTTCATCATCAAAAAATATACATATTTAACAAAGAAATTGTTCAGGAAACAAGCAGATATTCTTTGAGTAAGATGCATGCAATTATTGTTGCTGTCTTCATTTGGAACAACATTTGAATGTAAGCATTAACCCAGCATTTGAGTGGAAGCATTAACCCAGTGTGTAAAAAAAGCACATTGGCACCCACCCGGTCTTGCTACAATTGCACGGCATTTGTGCTACCAGAGTTAGGAGGGGAGTTGTGGGATCAAACACAAATAGTGAAACACTTTTGTACTGCCACACTCATAGCAAAATGTCACCTGCTGAGGTGTAATGAGGTAAAAATTAGGTACTGGCTAGTGAGGAGGTACTGAGCCTCATGAGACTGTCAGCCTTGCTTCAAGTACCACATTTGCTGAGTTCTACCATTTTTCACATGGATTAAAGGTCTTCAGGTGTATGATACTTTAAACTAACAGTAAAAAATATTTAATTAGCTTTCATTTTCAGAGGAATGCCTTGCAATGAAACATTAGAGCATATTTTTCCTATCCTGAAGTATGGGAATAAGTCCCTTTAGCATAAATGTCCCATTAGCGACATTGAATGTGGTATGGTTTAGATTATATTCCCAGGCTAATATGTTATGGCCCTGGACAAATAAAACCAAAATAAATTATATCCATCTTTCCATAAATTCCATTATAGCTTAATTGTGAGATTTTTTCTTTCTTTTTTTTTCTTTAATTTGCCATTTTTTTAACATCTGAATTGCTTGCATGTGCTCTTTTCCTTCTTGCTTCTCCTCTGCTTTCTCTCTCTGAGTCAACACAGCCTGGCAATTTGTCATTAAGATAGATGAAAACTATCATCTATCATTGAGTTGGGGAACAACTCAATGAGTTGTTTTTTTGTTTTTTTTCTTTAGTTCATTAATATATCTGTAGCCCACAATTAACAGTATTACATACCTAACACTAAAATTATATACTGCATTTTCCTTACATGCTGCTGCATTACTCTTACATTCACATTTTTCCATCACACATAATAGGGAGCAAAGCTACAGTGTGCTCTTCTGTATTAACAAATCAGGGGGACTTCCTCACGTGGGACAAACAAGTAGCATTACAGCATCACTTGTTGTTTGTGAGACACACGCAACGCTACTAGATCAGGTCAAGTGCTCTGTAACCTGCTTATCAGCAGTTAACACTAGATACAGTTTAAGAGAACAATTCAAAAATGGTTTTGATTGATTGCAACCAACTGGCAGTGTAATTGCACTCAAGCCATTAGGAATCCAATTGAACCCTGATCGAGTACTTCATTACTCCTGCTCTTTTCACAAGGGCACACCATCCCAAGTAATATTTTATATGTTATAAAAGGTTAGGTTTGAAAAATTAGCATTACAAATGTCACATTTACTTCCAGCTGGAAATGTGCAACAATGTGTGACAATACTGAATAAAATGTTGAAACATGTTTTCCTTTTGTTTTACTTTACTCATTTTTGTAATACAACACTGGTTACTGGAAAATGCCTTACAGCTTTATTCAAAACACATGTTCAAAGATCTGAATGAAAAAAAGCTTTGACTCTCTCTGGAACATCTAACCAATATATCATTTGTGTGCTTCAATTTTTTTTTTAGTGTCAAGAACACTTTTATGTCTTTAAGATTTATTTAAACTAGTTTATTATATAATGAAGCTTGTCAGATCATAAGAACAAAGTCAAACAATATGCTCTATATCAAAGTATAACATTTAACATATAGATTTAAGTATACGTATCAAGTACAATGCAATCAAGCAGGGTTTAATCTGAAAATGCAAATGGTTCAAATTATTAAAGACACATCTGTCCTTTGAAGCACAATTTAGGCTGTTTATCAAAAAGCTGTGTGTAATTACATTATTCCCTCCTACCAAACATATTTTAGCCATGGATTTCTTGGTTTGAAAACCTTTAGGTTTAACCCCAGGGCCAAAATTTCATAGCCTAAACCACTAACTAAAATATAAACACAAACATAAATTTCAGAATGTACCTAATCACTTCTAGTCTACAAACTATTATGGTGGGACAGTCATTTTGATTACATTAATCTCATGGTGATAACAGAGTTGAATAAACTATCAAGAATTAAATCTGAGTTTTTATATTCCTTTTTTCTCTATTTGTAAATATACATTGCTTCACCTGCTACTGTGCAGGAGCCTGTATGAGACAAACAAAAAAGATGGGACTCAGCTTTCTTTTGCTTCGAACAACAGTGTCAACTTTACACATACATTCCTTATTGCCTAAGTGGCAAACACTCCTAAAATGCATAATATGTTTAATAACAACATATACATAAAACCTACCTACCTCGTTTTTAAACACTACTGTAAAGATCTGAAAATCTTTAAACACTACTGTAAAGATCTTTTGCAAATTAAACATTTCCAGTATTGACAAATTTAAATATAAATTCTTGCAAAGATCAGCAAGTGATTGTCTCAGCTGTAAACAGCACATACCTGCAGATTTAAACTCTAAATTGTAAACAGAACCTGCCATGCAAGCAGTCCATTAACCCTATTTTAAATGCATGGAAAATATTTAACAATGGGGATCTATATTGTTGTATTACCATGCACAGATCTAGCAACTGTGCATACAGAGTGGTAATAACTCTCATTACACGCAGAACTACAAGTAAAACATTTGTGCTTTAAGACACATTAAAAATGCCTTCTTTTGCACAAAATAAGGATCTTTTATGAGTTCCTGGAAATCTGAGAGTTATATTTAGTTCTTGTGAGTCTAGTAAAATGCAACATGCTACACAATTGACACTCATTAGAGTAGTTTCAAAAGCTAAAATACTGCAATGGCTACGTAGTTGAAAAACATCAACTTCTTTATTATGCTTCATTTTGAAAGTCACAGGCCAGATATTAAAATGTTTGCTTACTCTGTATTTAAGAAACAGACACTCAGGTGGTCACCTGTCAATACTTTTGAAAAGAGAGATTCTTCACTGCTCTTTGATTTTTTTTTGATCTAGTCTCACAATTATAATTTATATATTTACATCAAATATCCATAGGGCATACAAATGTGTAAAAACCTGAAGGGTGTTAATTTATTTATGATTTATCCTCTTTCCCCAGTCCCACACAGAAAATTGCTGCTCCCTGTAACAAAATGCTGAGATGAGTGTTTGGTGTTCAGAGGCCAGGATTCCTATTCAGGACAAAGCTCCTCATCTTTCTAGAAATATTTCTGTATTTTAGAGGGAAAGAACAGTTTGGAAGAGGAAGAAAAGAAGCACTAAAAAAGCATTAGCTCATCCTAACTTGGTTGGCTGTTTTCAAATGTATATGTAGTCCCACTAAGCAAACAGAATAACTTTTAAAACAGACACCAATGGTTATTCTTTTTCACAATGCAGACATTGGAATTTACACACCATGGGTGGCTTGTTAGATAAATAATAGAAAAACAAGTATAATATTACAGTATCTATTTAGAGTGCTATTTTGGGATGCTGGAAGCAATAACCAAGATTTAAGTGTTTTTATAATATTGTATTAAAAAAATTAAACTACCCCAAACTATCTCATCTAAAATAATACATATTCCAAATGACAAGAAAAATGGAAGTGCATGAGAAGCAGTACAGCTATAGCAACCCACAGCATTAAGGCCAGTGGTCTCCAGACATGTTACTGAAAACTAAGCAAGGTTCACAGCAGGCTCAGAACGTTAACAAATCAGGCTCTGATCAGCCAAAAACATAAAAGAGACAACATCTTTTTAACTCTATATATTGGTTCAATGATAATAAACTGTTCCACATGAAGATAATAAACCCTAGTGGCAGATACAGAGACAATCACATTTGTTGGGAGAAAGGGAGTTTGAGTCTGGTGGAGGAAGACAGAAAGATTGATGTAACAATCCTACCCCAGGATTTCCTTGATTTTTTTAGGCTTAGATCTCAATCTGAATATGTTTTAAAACTAATTTATGCATAAGATTCTTGCTTCTTTCATTCTAATCAAGTTTAAGTATCTGCATGCTGAAGTCAGAAGCACCTATATTCTCCACAACATTTCTCCAAACATAAAGCATTTCGTCCAGATCCAAAGTAGGCTTTAGGTACCTAAACCAGGATTTAGTTTGTCCTGAGGTGCCTGAACTCAAATCTGTGAACTACATTAGCCACGCTTAGCAGCCATTAACCCTGAAAACAGCTTTCACTTTCACCTGAAAGCTTCTCAGCCACATCAAGTTCTCCCACAGAGTCAGCAGAGCTCCCTGTGCCTCAAGAACTCTCTGTGTGTTTCCTACATAAGCTCAGCAGGAATCTGGAAAATAGGCAAAATACACTGAAATGTCTCTTAAGAAAATAATCAGAACAGTGAGCGCAGAAAAATTTCAGAGCAACTGGGGACACATTGACTTGGAAACATACATGGAAATACATTCCTCTAGCTTAGCTGGTACAACACCTGCATGACACAAATGAGGTGGATTCTAGATCTTCACCCAGAGTCAAGCTTTGTTGAAGAAAAGACCATTTTTCAGTAATGAATTCAATAATCAAGGGAGAGAGGAAGAAAGGAAGAGCCTGAATGTGGAGCTCAGCATCTGGTTCAAGAGTGCTACTTCTTTGGGTTTGCTCCAGGAGCTACTTCTGTCTAACAACTGCTGTAACCAGCCATGTTAAGCAGAAATTGTCACCCTCATTTCCCAAATGTATAGCTGGGCTCTTCTTTTTGTGCTGCAGACATTAAAGAAACCATTTAAAAAATTGGTCCCTAGACTATGCTTCGTGGATATCACTAATAACCTCCCTCCCTTTCAATCACCTCCCTTTGAGGAGTCTTCTGCTGTCTCCTTTTGAACAAGAAAATCTCTTTTAATTACTCATAGTTAATTCCCAGAGAAAATCTACAACTTGCTTCAATAGTTCAAATGATATCTTACACTCCAAATCAAACCTAAGATCAATATTTGAAGGCATAATGGATTTTACAGTGCCTGTGGGTAAATCACCAGCCCAGTTAGCAGTTCAGTGAGTGCTCTCCCGTGTTGACAAGGGCCTCATCTTCATCTCAAGAAGAGAGAAAGAACTCAAGTTCTGAAACTGAGCATTACCAGCACCCAAAAAACCAACCCAAAATATCTCTTGGATATCAACAGACTTCCACTCAAATTTCAAGATCCCACATATTCTTCTCAGTCTTTTAAAGGCAGTAATTCAACAACTGAAGTTTACTAAGATGACAGTCACATAAACGGCATACCACAAATGAGAATAAACAATTAATGATGTAATTTGTCTAGTCTTTCATCAATTATGGTCAGGCATAAATTGAGGGCAGAAAGGAGAAGATGGTTTTATAGCAAGCAGACTTCTGGAACACTCTTTCCACAAGAATAGCAGCAGAGGGAGAAAGAAAAAAAAGTTCTATGCATTTTAAAATAGAACATGATCTAATTCTTAAAAGGACAATGTGACGTCCTATGATTGCATAGGACTGAAGCAAGTGATACACAAGGTCTCTTCTTCAGTATCTTCTTCCTGTTATAGGTCCACACAAACATGCTGTACAGAAAAATTTCTTTCTTCTCTTCTCCAAAGAACACCTAGCCTGTGTAATTTTGCAGTGAATCTTAGACCTTCTGGAAAGCTGTCAGCAGCTTCATTATGCAGAAAGGTGCAGAGAAATAGAAGCTGAATTGCAGATGCCATTACACTCTAACACTGTGCTCAGCTTCCTGGTAAAATAAATGGCTTTGCTATACTGAAGAAGCCTACATGGGAAAACCATAGTCCTGGTAAAATAAAAAATGAGCCGAAAAGCCAGTCTGGACAAAAATCTAATTGTCAAGACACGGCTGTCTGCAGTGGCCCAAGTTTCTCTCTCGCAGTTGCGTAACAGGCTTTTTGGGTTGCAGTATTCTTGGCAGCCCGAGCAAGAACAGAGACTGTTCAAGTTACACAACTGCAATGTCATTAGTGGCTTCTTAGGAGTGTGCCCAGAGCTGCCCGAGTAAGTTAGCATTATACTAAAACATAAGCTGCTAGTGGCAATGTCCCTGTTGTGCACACAAGTCAGGCTCTATCGCTGGTTCTCATGCACCACATCCCGGCGAGTGGCGGGAGCACGGCCCAGACTGCCCTGAGCTCTGGGCCTGCCCACTCGCTGGCTTCTTCCAAGAGCTGAAAGCCCATTCATTTTTATTTTTCATTTCTAGCAAGGTCAAGGGCTTTATTCAAATGCCATTTACATCAGTTATTACTCCTTTTCACCGAGCAACTCACTCTCTGATCTGTGCTGGGTATTTCTGTGCATCACCAACTTCTAGGTGAAATCTCTGCCTTTGTTACTGTGCTTACTCTCCCATTTGCTGCATGTTCTTTTGCTCTAGTGATCAGCATTACTGATCATACCCATTTACCTATGAAATTTCACTTAGTCACTCACTTTATAGCATGCTAAACCCATTTACTCAAACACCCACTCTGACATTATCAGAAGCAGTATCAAGTATCAATTTCCTGTGCAAGGAGATGTTATTCTTCAAAGCACTCAATAGTAGTAACACTAGTATGTAAAACCATGAACTGCTACTTGTAGTCCAGTCTTGTTCAATTTTTTTTTTTTTTAATACAGCATCATTCTTTTCTTGCACTGCAATGGGATCTATAGGAGGTATAACAGCACCTCATGGTCAATTCATGTTTGTATTTTTAAAATACTCAGCTGCTATGTGAACTACAATATTAACTGCAGTTCCCAGTTATAACTCTAGTGGTTTTGATACTGCCCAAAATACATCACAGAACTGAACCAAAAGTCTTCCTTTGTTACCTACTTTTCCCTTTGTTTTCTTTTTTAATTGTAGTAGATCATCCTTAAGGAAAAAATGGCATATATATGAGACAAAAATGTCACATTATATTTAATAAAGCAAGATTTTAAAAGTAATATTGACTTTAAAAAAAAAAAAAAAATCATGCCATGCTTTTGTCTCAGCATGTACTCTTTAAAGTATCTAAGGGTCTTAATAGCCTCAGGACAGGATTTTTCCTATTGACTTTAATCATGGTAATAGAGTACTAAAGAAAAATAGAAGGTGTCTAAGCTATGAAGAATACCAAGATGACAAGTGAAGTTAAACATGTAGCACTGGTACGAGCATCTGTGAGATGTCTAACATTCCTACTGCCAGAACACGAACTCCCTTTCTGACTTGTCTCCTTGCTCTATAAAGCTGCAATGTCTGAATTCATCTCAAGTTTTGGACTTAAGACTACCCTTTCCCATTTTTCTGAAAATTAATAACTTAGAAATATTCTAAACCCATCAAGGAACGTTTTGATCAAGTGGATGAGATTTTCCAAAAGAGAACTTTGAAGTGTCCAGTCTCATTGATTCATTTTTTGGCAGCAGAGGTTGCCCCATTGGAAAACCAGTCCATTTTACAGCGTCTCAGAGAACCACCCTGAACAGAACGCACTTGCAATGCCAAGGTTTAATATTTACTTTTTAATTTTTAAAATCTTCTTCTCCCTCCTGACTGTTTGGTCAGAAATCCCACAGCAAATCAAATGCTTTCACAAAGCAAGCGCTCTTGTTATGTCACTAAAAATCCACATTCTAGAAAGGGAAGGCATAAGGCATTTCACTTTGACATTTGTGGTTCCTGAAATCACTGACATAAGGGAAAACATTTTCACTTAAAGCAGTCAAAATGATAACTGACCTTTCACTTATGCTGACCAAATGCATTATGTGCCTCTCAGTCACTGGGATCTATCATTCTTAATTAGCATCTACACAATAAAATAGCTCAGCTCAGAAGTGTATTAATTACTGGTTTATGACTCTGCTTTCTATTCTCCTGGCTGTACAGTACCAACCATAAAAAGCTGGGGTCTTTTCCAGCACAAAGGGGCAGTATGTGTTATGTGTGATTCATGAAAGTTTCATTAATATTTAAGTTCATGTGGTTTTGAGGAACAGAGGGGAATAAGCTGTTTCTTCTTACTTCACACCCAGAGGATTTAGCTCAATTTTCAGGGTTTTACAAATCACACAGTGTGATAGGACAGAAAATCTGCTTTGTATATATACTTTGCTTCACACTGCAATCCAGGAATCAAAACAAAACCACAAAAAATACGTCAATTCAGGCAACTCTATTCAAAATTCTGTGTACTGATACAGAAATATAATGGAGAAGAAATCAAAGAAAACACCATTCCTTTGAACCACCAGCCTTGGATAAAGGAGAAGAATCACCATATTGTTTGTATTTAGATTAATGTGGGTTTTCCCCCTTTTTTTAATGATGTTGCAGTTCAAAGGACAGAGTGATAATAAACCGTCATTTGCTAAAATATTTCTCATGATGTGTCATTTGAGACCATGTACCTCACACCCAGAGTTTAGAAATATAATCTATCTGAATGAACTGGCTGCAAGCTGAAACTAGAAAGAAGGATTCATTACTCTTCTATTTCAGAGACCTGTCTGGGGCAAAGTGCATGACTATAGCTCAAAGGAAAAACAAAAGTGCAGAAAGATGAAATACTGAAAGATTAAAAAAAACACTAAAACTTGCTTAGCACCAATAAAATCAATGTACAAACTTGTAACCAGAAAATGTAAGATTTTCCTGCACAAGTCACTTGGCCTTGAACACATGTTAGTTAGACACCAGGTCAGATATGGCTTTGAGCAACCTGGTCTGGTGGGAGGTGTCCTTGCCCATAGCTGGGGGGGCTGGGACTAGATGACCTTTAAGGTCCATTCCAACCCTTAACATTCTGTGATTCTAATACATGCATAAAGATTTTTAACTGGAAGAAAGCAGTGTATTGGCACTGTCCAGTTTCAGTCTTGCTCTGCAGCTCTGGCGGATCCCGCTGCACTCACGGCCTCCTTTCCAGGGAGGCAAACCTGTCAGCACCAATAGGCAGACTGTGCTCTGAGCAAGTGCAGAGTGTAAAGGAGAGATTCACATCCCTGAGATCAGGAGACCTCAGCTTTAAGTTTTCAGAGAAGAGAGAAGGGATCAAGTACCTTTACCAGCTCTCTCCTTCACATGCTGCTTTCTTCCTTAGAGCTCGTCTTTACTGCAGAAGATACCACATGATTTACAGAATCACAGAATTTTCTAGGTTGGAAAATACCTGTAAGATACTCAAGTCCAACAATTAACCCAGCAGAGAGTATCAACAGTCTAATCAATAGATTTGAATTGGCAAATATTTGGCCTTATGATTATGTAGCAGCTGTACCTGAAGGGAGAATAAAGATTCAGAATACGAAACAGTTAGATGGTCACCTTCATAACGATGTTAAGTCAATTGAACTAAAGTGGATACCACTTTTTGCCAGTCCTGGATTATTTTTAGCATTAGCTCAGTAAAGCACTGATGACAGCATTAACCTGCTAGTACACAATAAGATTCATCTGTCTTGGAGCCAAGAAAATTCAGTCTAGTAATATGGAATAGTAGGTTATGCATGGAACTGGGGGGGCTGCTGCCTCCTGAGATAAGAAATGACAGGAAAAAAAAAATCAAAAGTTAGTTTTACCTTTCCACCAGTTTGGAAGGAGAAGAAAAACTAAGAAATACTGATGCTGATTTTAGTGAGACGAAGATTTCATTATTCATTTTTGGAAATGTCAAATTTATGGCTGGAAAGGACTAAATTTCAAGTCATCTCTGCTGGATGGAACCCAGTAAATTGTATTTGAATAAAACTTGAGTTGGGCTAAAGAAGTCCTGTAAAAAGACACCCCATTCTGATCTGAATAAATCAAGAGACCCCATTGGCAGTATCTCAAAGCTGATCTTTTCTAATCTGAATTTATAAGACTTCAGCTTCTAGTCAGGAGTTTTCCCCATGCTTGAAAAAAGATGTTTATTAGGACTGTGCATTTTGTACTCAGGAATATCCTATTCATGGAAATGAAATAATCTCTGAAGTTTTCTTTTTGCCTATGAGGTGGAAGGGCTTAACTGTGAATATCCCCCAGGCTTTTAGGGATATGAGGAGTGATGTGATTCATCTTCCCAAGCCACTGTTATACTGACAGAGCTCTTCTTTCCTGTGGATGGCTGAACACCTGGTTGCCCATGGGAAGGGGTGAATGAATTCCTTGATTTGCTTTGCTTGTGCACATGGCTTCTGCTTTACCTCTTCAACTGTCTTTATCTCAACTCATAAGTTCTCACTTTTACCGTTCCGATCCTCTCCCACAACCTGACACAGGAGATATGGGGAGTAAGCAAGCTGGCTGTGTGAGGTTGAGTTGCTGGCTGGGTTAAACCATCACAGTCCTTTCAGACTTTTAATTAGCATTTGTGCATTTATCCTCTAAACATTTCTAATTTAGCGTCATTTCCCAGTAATGACAACTTTTTTGAGATTTGTCAGTTAAGTTGCTCTTAACTCTCTATGTTGCTGGTACTTTACAAATATATATTTTAATGGAAGTATATGAAAAACCAGTTACCTCTAAGAAGCCTAGAAATACTTCTTATAAATGTCAAATACACAAGTTGAAATAGTTTTCTACTCTGATTTCTATACCTCTGTAAAAAACTAACTCAGGTGGGACTTAGCCTTCTTAACGAGACATACAACACTCACGTTACCTTTGGATCACAGTTCTCCTTAAATCTCATACTGACAACTAGAAAAACATTCTGGTCCATGAAACATGTATAATTATTACATCAATACATAGGATATAATGAAAGACGTTATTCTAAATATATATACTTTGCAGTTAGTTTACTTCTGGTGAGACACGGAGATGAAATTTGGAATTAAAATTATAACTAAGAGGAAAAACTTTTTTCATCACATGTCAGAAGAATTTCAGTAATTTTTCTTTGTTCTTCTTCTTAGGGAAATTAAGTTTTCTTTAATACTTGTTGACACTCAGGGCTTCACCCTTCTGAAGTCATGAAACTTGAATCCTATTTTGATTTTGAAATATTTTTTTCTTTGCTTACACAAATTTCTCCTCAAAAGAATTCTTCCATCAAGTCTAAATGGTAACACACTTTTAAAAAGTTACATACATGGACAAATAACATGAGAAAGACACAGTCTTAACAGGAAACAAACCTGAAATGTGCTTTGTGTTAAAGAGTTGGAGGAATAATCAAATTACCAAAGATCTCTTTTGTGCTGAATGATTGACAAACCATAATCTTGGCAAAGACAGATTGTCTGCTCAGCCATACATGTGCATACCTGTTATGTTGTGCTGAACATTAAGAGCTACTTTCTACTTACATGAAGCACAAAACCCTCAGAACAAAGCAGTAAATCCTTTATAGACCAATAATAGCCCATTGGGCTATTTAGAAAAACTGAACATGTATTCTCCATTTATTATTCTAAGCTTTCTATTAAGGTTACAAATACCTGATCACAAGAAAGCCACAGGAGTAAACCTGAAATCAAGAACCCTATCAATTCAAAACAGATGAGCCAATACAATAGCCCATCTCCTCTCAAATCAAAAGAAATCAACTGATATGTAAAGAAAGATCATAGTTCCATTTACAGGTAAAATATGTCTTAGATCAAAAAAGATAATTTATATAGCTTAAGCTCAAAATAATAGCTGTATGTTTTCATTTGACCTCACTGTTAACATTTCTAAAGTATCTGATGGCAATATTCTGCTTAAAATAGAATAACTCTTCATTATTATTTATTCTTATTACTACTATTATAATTTTCCTTTTTAGGTTCCTCAGTGATACCCTTCAGACAATTATTCATTTGCTCAGGGCATAGGTTGCTGCTGCTCTCATCTGTAGAAATATGCTGGTAAAATAACAGACAGTAACTTCAACCTTTACCCAAGACGCTACAATCAAGGGTTTACTTGAACTTGGGGCCTGATCCATTTAGTACACCAAAGAGAAAAGTCTGCCACTTCAACCACTCCCTCTGATTTTGACATCAAGATTTAAGGACTTTGCTTGGTCAACTCAACCCTTTGGGCACTGTTCTTTATTTTCCATTGCACAAAAATAAGTGACTAGCTATTTCAAATCCCTTACAGCCAAGGGAGGCTCCATCAAGGTGAAAGAGAAATTGGCAGGAGACTGTTTTGCAGATTTTTATGTGTATTATTTTGGGTGAGACAGCAGTTATGCCTTCCAAAGAGAAATCAGGTGTGCCAATAGGTAACTCAGGATCTGTCAAGGAGAAACTGAAAGGTCTGCCACTTTCCATTTCTAGTTAAATGTCAGGTTCTTCAGCCTCATCAGCTCTGACTGTTTTAAGAAGACCCATGGAACCTTCTTCCTTGAAAATGAGTCAGTCAGGAGGACATTGGGTTTATCACAAGACTGGCTTTTAAAGATCCATGAGACTGTGAGAATTTTCTTCCTCCTGTATGTATGTTTACATCCTCCTTTCCTACATATTCCTCTTGTGTTATTTTAACACAAACACAACAAAACTGGCAGCACTTGCAACATCAGTTCTTCTATGGCAAGGTTCCAGCAGAAACACCTCAAGTTACATTTAACTTAGTTAGTCTTAAATTTTGCCTATCTCTGGCTTGTGCAGGAAGTGGTAAAATTGAAACTTTCTCTACCAAAGAGAGAACACATCAAAATAATACATACAAATGAAAGTATCAAGGAAGTATTTAAGATGGCTGTCTATCTTACATAATGCAGTCATCATAAGGTCCCTCAGTACTGAACACTTAGATGCACGTTTTGGCAGACCACAGAGATTTCTGTCCACAACAAATCAGCTTAGTGTGAAAGCAGCAAAAATCTCCTTCTTCCTTACCATGAAGTCCCTCTTCAGTCCAAGAAGAAAGGAGGAAGTTTCATGTGGGAAAATGTAAATGATTTACAAAGAGTACCGATGTGTTGGAAGAAGCAGTTGCCCTACAGGACCTGGCTAGCTCTGACTGAGGAGGTTTTGGAAAGAAGCTGAGTTGCCACACTTGACTTGCATCACCAGGAAGAGCCTGAAGATGCTCCCTTCATTGATTACTGTCCTAGAAAAGGATGAAGCTTCTCCACACCTAGCTGCTTTGCCAACCTCCTCTGCAGAAAAATTCCTCTCTAACACCAGATCTAGAGATTAGTTCAATTCTGTGCATGTGAGTGAATATTATTACTGTTCTTTCTGACAGCAATTCCTAGGACACCCTCTGTAGATTCCCCCAAAAAACGAATGAGCCCCTGAAAGATTCCATTGTTCTGTAATTCCCACTTAAAGACATAATCCGTATTTTACGCCATAAGTGATTGACACAGAGAGGACTCTTACGCCACAACCTGAAGATTAGAGCTTAAATGCTCCTAGTAATAAAAATGGAGACCAAGGATGTATTAGCAGAATTATTTCTAAATAAATTCTTTCCAAAGCTTTCTGTCAGGCATTTCAAACATTATTTTGGGGTCACCCATGACTTACATTTCCTTTAGCTGTTTCACATGCACAGATCTTCTTTCTGCATTTTTTCCACTTTATGATGCAAGGGCTAAAAATCTGGTGAACACAAGAAACTGCAACAAATGGCACATTACACCTTCTCCAATGAGGTTACTTTTAAGTCTTATTGCATGCTTAAGAATTTTTTGTTTAATGTTTTAACTAGATGATTGCCATGCTAAAATACAATGTATTTTAAAAATTTTGATTTAGAACAAATTCTGATTTGTGAGAAGAAAATTGACAGTGAACACTATGGGAAGTATACCAGGCAGCACAGACTTGAGCTCACACCCACCAGCTCATCCTGACAGCTGCAAAGTAACTTCTGAGCATCCTTGTGAATGGAGATCTTATCTAGGAGATGGCAGAAAAATTACTTAAGAACATAAACTATTGATGGCATCCTTGTGCTTATTCTGTCTCATCCCCATCTTACAGTTATTTATACAAGCAGGTCCCCCAGCTGGCAGCTGAAAAGAAAACCATTTGGACACAGCTCATTTCCTGTTTTGATCACCCATATTTTTGTTCATTTGAAAGTCTCTATAGTTGAAGTCTTTTTAAGAGCAATGACTATTATAAAATAAATTGATTACTTCAAAGCTCTGACCTAGCCCAAATAACAAAACTGTAGCCACCACAGCAGCTGAATTTCCATCTCACCCCATGCTAGTAGTCTAAACAGAGGGCTAAAGTGAACATAGTTTGCATGGTTAGTCTTGGAAAGCAGGTGGCCTGGGTTGCTGTCTGGGACTTCAAGTGAAACTCAATATCGGAAGACTACACTGATTTTCAAAAGACTGTTCTACAAGGAATGACTTCCCTCTGTGCATGGAAGAGGCAAGTCATCAGGTCCTCAGAGCACAGCAGAGAAGCTTCACTGACTTCAGCAGACCTACATCATTCTGTACAGTGGCAGAGGAGTCTTGCATCAGGGAGTTACACACAGAGTAACTTGCTGGCTCCATCAGTGGGCCTGAAAACCTCATTGCTTTCTCAGAACTTTATGGCAGGATTCACACTTAATGTTTTGTTTCACTCACTTTATAGAATCTGGAAACTGTTTCATTCACTTTGACTTACGTTTCTAATGACTTTGCTAATGACTGGACCTCCTCTCAATAGAGAATGTTCAAGACTTGCTTCAGACCCTTAACACAAATCCCATTGCCAAATGGGGTACTAGCAGCACTTACATGGTCATATTAATTTCAAAATTGTATTTATTCTCAAAATGAGCCATTTCTGGATATGAGAGGTCAGCTGGAGAAATGTTACAAGACAGAAAACAGTTTATTTCAAGCCACAGATGTTTAGCTTTTGCCTTGCTTATATATCCTGGAGAACATGACAGGCTTGCTATGTGCAGAGCTAAGATCAGACATGTTCTACAAGCCTTTGTAGTAGAGAACTTAGATTTTGTCAGATGAAAGATGTCTTGCTGTTTTCAGAAAAACAGTAAACCCTGTTAAAATGAGTTCCATGAAGTGAATTATTGCTAACAAGGTAAATTTTCATTATTTACTTCTTTCCAAGACAACTCAAAAACATTCAAGTCCTCCTAGTCTGTGGAGCTGCCAATTGTGGTGATCTTCCTGTTAAACATCAAATTTTCTAACCTTTCTACCATGATAACTAGAAATTTCACACAGAACCTTCTAGAATTAGAAATAAAAAAAAAAAAAAGCTGAGAGTTGTGTGAAAGGTATACAACACATCATGTTGTTTTCTTTTGATTTGTTTTCTGACAGACTCTGAGGAAAATGTATGCACCTTTTAATGAAAAAGAAACATCATCTGTGACCCACCTTACAAGTCCTATATTCCCATTTACATGAAAAATAGTTGTTCCACATGAAGGAGATCTAGTTTAGAATTTTTTGTTATTAAACCTAAGAGGTTTTCGCTCCATAGTCCACAAATAATCATATAACAAAGGAATTATTTCATTTCTGAGTGAACATCAAAGGATAATTTCTCAGTGTAAAAAGAAACAAAATATCAACAGTGGATTTTTCCATAAATATTATGAAAGATTTTGCTTGTATCTGAAAAGTATATAGCAATTACCACAAGCTGATGCATCATTTCTCCAACCCACTTTCTTTTTCTGTGTATAATAAATTTCATAACTTTAAAAAGGAAAAAAGTGGGTTTTATCACAGAGTGCTTTCAGAATTCCAAAGCAATAACATGAAAGTGCTACTTTTATATTTTAATAAAGTAAAATTAACTTAATCTGAACATCCTCAGGGCAGTAAGGATATTATTTTTCATCATCACAAACCAATCCAACTTTTTCTCAGTTTTTAAGAACTACTTTTAGATTTTAGTATGAAAATCCAATAACTCCTCCTATTTTTAAATCCATTACTTACACTATTTAGTCACATCATGCTGATGGCATAGAGCACCACTGTTAGATATTGAAACCAAAATAATTTTCAGTTACATCTACTATCCATTCATTATCCACTGGGCAGAATTCAAAGATGAGTGCAGGAATTTAAGAAAATGATGTGACTAATAAAGAAAGAAGCACAGTTTCTGGGAAAGCTTGCTATATCTCTAATATAGATAAATATATCTGAGGGGTCCTGGGAAAAAAATCTTATTTCATTGTAGTCTGGTTAAGTAACAGCTTTAGCCCACACACTTATTGATACACTACAGTTTTCAGAAAATAACTGGAATATTTTGTAAGTGGACTGTGGCTTCTAAGGCTTCTACCTGAAAGAAGTAAACACATGCCCCTGCGTACTGCAAATGACTTTCCATCATCATCATCTCCAAAGCTGATGACTCCTCTTGCCTAGTTTCTAACATGGAGAGGGGACAGAGGGAAGAGGAAGACTCAGAGTCTGAGCCACAACACGAGACCTGTTATGCTCAGGAATTGTTACTGCCTTTCATATTTGAGGTATGCTAGCACACTTTTTAGGTAATAAATTCCTCCTTGTCCACAGGCAAAGTGAAAAACTGGTATGAAACTCTAGTGAGCATGTAGGACATTGAAGCCTGTTCAAGAACTTAATTTTGCAATTTACAGAACATTTCAAGTGATATCAAGGGAATATTAAGATGTGTAGATAACTATGAAGATCATATAAAGACAAGGCAGATACAAGAGGTGAGGAGGTCCCCACAGCACTATGATTTCTTTAGTACACTATGATTTTTTTGTCCCACTGTATCATTTGTACCCTGCCCAACTCGCATGGTACAGGCAGCGTCCAACCCAGCAAGACAGAGAGCTCTTATGGTCCAGTAGCTTTAAATTTCTGTTATTTTTTGTGATAATGCTTGGCTGTTTCACTACAGTCATGCTCATTCAAATAAAAAAATGCATTATTCTCCTATGCTATTCAAGCCCGTGAAGCAGTATCAGCTGTGCTTCTAGCTCTTCCATTGCTTGCATGTGTGGCCTTTAGGTGTGTCCATGTCTGTGGCTGTGCAAAATTGGCTCACCTGACTTCCCATGAACATAGCCTTATTTCAGCATCTGCCTCCTCCTGGTCCCAAGAAGACACTGCCTACGTGACAGAACTGCTCAGTGCCAGGCAGCCTGTACCAGTGCACAGGTACAGCACAACCTACACGAGCTGCAAGAGAGGAGCACGGCCAGCTTCAGAGGAGCTGCTCACATCATGCTGTGCTACATTATACTGGGCAGTGAACAATTCATTACAAACTTTTTATTTCGTTTGATGAAGAAAGAAGACAAAAAAGCAGGATAGTTGTAAATAAAACATCATCTACTTGAAGAGGTTATGTGGAGATGGAACAGCTTCTGTGACTCCAGAACATGGTAGCAATGTTACTCCATGGTAACATTTCTAGCACTTACAGGGGATACAGGATGAAAGCCAGCACACAGACAAAGCTGTCTTTCTCAAGTCAATGAGCAGCAACCAATCTTTTATGACCAGGTATTTAGACACTTGGGGCTGCATCACAGCAAAGGTGGTGAAAGTTACATACCTGAATTCATGTTCCGACAAGTTTGTAATTATTACTATTAATTTGGGATTGCTACTATGCATGTTAAGATTTTTTTTTTAATATGGCATTATTTATATGTCTAACTGTACTTACATTTAAGCAGCCCTTCTTAAAATTTTTCCCATTTTCCCATTTAAGATTTCAGTCCAGAATAAACCACCAGCCTTATCCATCACTTTCACATACTCCCACCTGCACTTGCAGTCAGATAACAAGGCTACACTACAAAAAGAAAAAAATCACCTCCCCTGCCCATTAAGGAAACTAGAATTAATTCCACTGATCTGCACTCAGGCATCTTTAATTAAAAGATCATAGGCATATAAGTGGCTTTGATTTCTTACTCTAATGTCCTTCTCAATTATTTATTACACTCACCTTCTCACATCTGTACACATTTTTCTATTAGATGAATCTAAAATATAAATGCTGTTGCACTTTTGAGTATTTCCAACTGCAGTGCAAACGTTATTAACTTGTTATTCAACTTAGGCAAATATACATACAAGTCAGCCAAGGGGAGGCGACGTGATGTTGAGATATTGACTATGCTGAATATATCTACAAAGCCATCTGTGCTTTTGAAATGCTCTTTACCTACCTGATACCTGAATAACCACAAGAAAGCTTCTGTATTAGCTTTTTCAACAGCTCGATTCTCCTATTCATTATTCACTGTGCTAAATCACAGCCTGGGAAGTTTTCCCTCCATGTGCAAGTGCAAATGAAGTTTACAGGGCCTTAAGTACTTATCAGGTGTGAGTACCCCACTCCCATCTAGTTTGGAAAGCTCTAGAAAAGAACTCAGCAGTCTGTCCTAAAGGGCAATTGGGAGCAAGCCTCCAACTGTATTTCCCTACTCATATAATTTACAAAAGATAAACAGCATCTAAAACTTTCCTGTGTACATCTATTACATAACTTGTTGGCTGAATTTGTTGATGAATGGCTCAGCCATTTGTTGATGAATGCCTCAGTTCTATTCCTAAAGAAAATAAAAATAATTAAACTGGTAATCACATTCACAACTCTGAAATTTTCATCCAGGACTGCGGTATGTCTGCTCTATCACAAAAGATCTCTGAAAACTCTGACTAAGTAAAACCAGTACTCTCAAGTGTACAGAGTTAGTAGAGCAAAACCAGCTCACCACAGTTTTTCTTATAAACAAACATTTGCTGAAGATGCTAAACCAATATCTATGTGCAAACAAAAATATTCCATGAAAAAGTTTACAGAGAAGGAGCCCCATTTCATTACAGAAGACAAGAAGGTATCCATACCTTTTCTTTTTAGCATGGATAATTTTATTTAAAAGAGCACATGTGTTTGTATCTGCACAGAAGCTGAAAATCAAACTATTAAGGGTTCTGGATAATAAATTACGGGAGACTTTTTTTCTAAATGAAGGGAGAAGTTATATACCTTCATTCCTCTTCTTGGAGGGATAGGATGGATAGAGAGGACAAAGTTGTTCATATTCTAAGAAACAGGAAAAAACTCCTAGAAAATAGAGCTTTCTGCAGTTTCAGAAGACTTGAAGCTTTAGCAAGAGCAAGGGGCAACATACAATGCTATTTTGCTGAATAAATATAAAAATCTTTTGCTCAATTTGTAACTCAGAATCAAATCAAAATGAGTAAACCGTGCTGAATTCAATTTCACCTGAATTTCTTCAAATCCAAGAATCAATTTCTTCAAATACAAGAATCCCGTGATGAACACATCAACCTATCCAAATGTGTTCATAGAAAGGCTCAAGGGTTCATGACCAGTCCCTGGACAAAAGCATCACTTTTGGAACATCCCCTTCCACTCCTGGTACTGTAGCTCCAGAATGAGTCAGACAGGAGAGCTGGCCCTCCTGCAACGTGGACTGTCACTTCCACCATCACAAGCAGTCTGGGTTAAATACACCATTAAGATGACATGACAGATAGAAATGTTATTATTTCAGTCAGAGTAGCCATCAGGAGAAAATCTATGCTTTAGATTGCATTGTAAAACATACTTTTTTACATGAATGCATAAATGAAAGCAAAGATTATGAAGCATTCATTGCAAAGACCTTATGCTATCTGAATTCATGAATTTTCCACAGACAAAGACTTTCATCTCTCTCAGGCAATAAGCAAAATTAAACTTTGGTATTTCAAAGGATGACTAGAGGATTATACACCATTTTCCCCAGTGGACTGTCAGATGGGTATGCATTTTAAATTTGTTTTTAAATGCCTTAAAAGTCAGACAAAATTACATTAATTGAAACTGGATTCATTGAAATCAGACTGATTAAATAAGACATTGACTATTACTTTTTTCTCTAGAATGGTTGTCTATCCAATGAAATTCCTAGTATGCAATCTGAAAAGTACAGCTGACCACTATCTAGAGATAAAAGCAAAGCTCCAATTCTCTTCCTTGGCTTTAAATGACATCTGCCATTTTCACACTGTTGTGACCAGTACTATCTCTGTTTTCAGGATAAAGAATTTATTCAACCTTGATTGAGATTTCAGTTATACCAACAAGTGATCTATCTAGAAGTGAATCTCGGGTCAAAATGCACTCTACAAAAGGGTTTTAGATCTTCCAGAAGTTCAGAAGCATAAAGACCTCACATAAACTTTACAGAGAAATTAAGAGGAGAAATATATATACACATTTTCTACTTTCAGCCTATTTTCCCTAATTTGTATTACATGGTAGAATTACCTGTTTTCACATTGGAAGGATCAGTTGTGTAACTGTTGAGCTTTTGCCCTGCTACAGAACCAGCATATACATTAGGGCAGCTTATTATTATACTTGCATGTATTAACCATTTAATTTTGATGTGACAGATGATTACTTAGCAGTAACAAATGCCAAGAGGGCAGAAGTCTAGTAAGTAAAGCTGAATAAGAAAGTACAGAGGTCAAGGTTGCACTTAAATTCTGAAGCTTCTTTATTCTCAACCTGCAATTCACTATCTGTCACCTTGCCCAGGTGCCAATCTAAACCAGGTCCCTCCTGAATACTGATGTTTACTTGCCAACTCTTCCATTCATTTACACAAGATACTGATCTAAGTTAAGCAAAACTGCCCTCCTCTGACACCCTATGTTTTTGTGCATATCCATACACCCTAACATGCTCCTTCGTTGCCTCTGAGAACTTACAAGCAGTACATCTGGAAGGAGAAGAAAAACACATCTAAGATAGGATAAAATAGAAGAAGGAGTATGCTGGGCAGGAGGAGGCTCTGCAGCAGCAACAGCCTTGCCTGCTGCTTGAGACTCCAAAAGCCGCTACAGCAGGGGGAGATACTCTGCTAATATCCTGACTGTAAACCTACAGCTTGCTGAGAAACTGAACAATGTGCATGCTTCTAAGAGTCTTTATAATAATCCCTCCCATGATTTTCTCAGGATAAGTCTGCAATCATTTAAAAATATCCATCATAAAAACCCATGATCTGCAGTGAGACAGCCCCATTACCACCCATGCCGAGGCTGCTCCGTGCCACTGTGCAGTGTGACACACATTATTGCATCCCTGCACTGGCCTATCATCCACACCCTGCTGCTGAGCTGAAAAATGCCCAATGCCAACATTTTACCATGCCAGTGGAAATACGTTCTTTGGCTCATTTCCACATGTGGTTTAAATGAAGAGTTCAGGAGAGTGGTCTGTTTAAAGAAGGTGATTGAATCCACTAACACTAAAGATAAGAAAAGGAGAAGAGTCAACTTAAAAAAAAAAATTAAACATTTTGCTTAAAATCACTTACGTATATTTCAGGAGCTATGTTTCAAATGCAGACATCAATATAGTTACTTTTTGTTAATGACTCATTTTGATAGTTTTAATACTACATTTTTTACTGTTTCTTGGAAGTTAAACAGAGTTAGAGATACACAAAATACACATAAGCTCTGTCTATCACTTACTAGTCAAATATATTTATTTGCAAATACATGAAAATAATTTCATACATTTTTATGCTCTTATTAAGTCTCTAAAAATTTGTCTTTTTTCTATTATCTTTTTTTTTCTTTCTGTATTCAAAATATTATTTCTAAAGGATGGGCTTTAAGTGTCAAATCTTAAAACCCAAGCAAGAAAATAGGTTTCCAATGAAGACACGGGCAGTAAGCCTCTGCTGTCCCTCTCCCTGCCAGCAAGTCAGCCAGCAGTAGAACCAGTGTAGGTTACAAGAGCTCTAAGGGGTCCTTTCTCTGGTTTCTCCAGGCCCTGTTGTGCTTCCTAACCCTACACACAGAAAGGATCCAGAGTGCAGGAAGGGGCTGTGTCCCTGCTGCCCCCACCCCTGCTCCCTGCTCCGGCCCTCGGCTGCGCAGGGAGCGGGATTCGCCCCTTCCCTACCAAAAGGCACAGAGCAGCGTTTTGCTAAAAAGGGAGGGATTGCACAGCCTAACAGCACTGGAGTAGTGTTAAACAGCAACACGTCTGAAATTAAACACCGAATTTGAAGGGAAAAAAAAAAAAAAAAAAAAAAAAAAAANAAACACCGAATTTGAAGGGAAAATAAACAAAAAAAAAAAAAAAAAAAAAAAAAAGAAAAAAAAGAAAAAGCCCAAACATTTCACATCTTCCCCAGGAGATTTTCCCAGCCTACTCCTCGCCTGCCCAAACCCCCTTATTCTATCAGTGCATTAACAAAGCCAAGGAGCTCACGCTGTGGCATCTCATCGGAGGGCACTGGAGTTAACAATGAGACTGTGAGCTCCAGTGGCCATGGCAACAGTAGCTAATTCTTCTTCCCAATCAGGGTGGCAATTCTCTCCCATGGCTTGAATCAGTTACAAAACAAAATACTCTCAAAGACCTTTCAGAGCCAATAGCCTCGCAGTTAATCTGCTAATAGGAAATAATCTGCAGCTAATATACACATTCCAGGGCAGCAGTGTGTTTTCTTAATACTTTGTTACATGGGCCTCTTTCCAAAGAAAGCAGAGCAAAGAATAGAAAACAGACATTCATTAAAAACAGTATAATACTACCTGGCCACTATTAATGCCTGAAACGTGCTACAACTTGCATGGCTCTTAAAATGGTGATTTGGAGTGACAGCACTAGATAGACTGAGCTCAATGCAATTAGATCAAAAAAAGTTACATACAGTATTAGTTAGCAGCTAGTTCATGTGAAAAATCAGCCTTGAAATGATTTCCACATTGCTCTCCTTTCATTTCAAGTATCTGTGAAGAAAAGCACTGAGTTGACAGGAATGTGCATCAGTAAAAAACAATTCTAGATGGTTACATGAATACATGAAAAAAAATACATGAAATAATAAACATTCACTTAGAGCATACTTATCTAACTGTGTGTGATGGGAGTTTAGCCATACATTCTCCCACCTAGGTTCAACACAGGAGTAAACAGCAAATGGATGGTGGGTGAGAAAGTAGTGCTGAAAAATTAACAGTGAATCACCAATTTTGCATCAGTCATGTCAGTAAATCTGCACAACATGCCTTTGCTACAATTTACTAAGGGAAGGACTGCACTTCTGAAAGCTGGAGTATATTGGCTCCACTGTGTTGTGTTCCAGGTGCAGACACAAAGGCAGGGTGAGCTTCAGGAACTTACACGCTGCCATCTCACATGTGTAGTTCAGACAGAGATGCAGAACTACTGTTGGATTAAGGAAAGAATTACCTCCATTCCTAGCAAGTCTAAATGCTGCCAGTGGAGGTGGTTGTCACAGGAAATAACTCTCCCAGCTACACAACCATGTTCGTTCACCACATCCAACCCAAAACATATTTGCACCACCAACACAGTTCAAGTGAAACTAAAAGTCTCTCAGTGCTCAGGTATATTTACACTTTTCTTTCTTTTTCCCCTCCAGGGATAAAGCCAAGGACACCTGGTCATCTCAGGCCACTGCACAGGCATCAAACAATTAAAAGATGGATTGCAGATTCTGGCACAGGCTGGGAGAGACAGAAGTGACTAACACATCGGTCAGTGCAGTGCAACAGATTGTCTTCAACTATCTGCTACAATTGTAGAGGCACCTTCTCATTTGGGATACCAAAAATGTTTCATTTCTAGACCCTCTTGTAAACTTCTGAAAATTCCATTAATCAGGGTGACATTTCATAGATTTTTTCTCTTGTTCCTAAGATGACTACTCTTCACTGTAACTTTAAGCTCTAACATATAAAAATTCTGTGTCTACACTTAATATAAAAGCTGCTTTATTTTAAATGAAGAGAACAAAAAATGTGTCTTTCCACTATGATCTTATTTTTACTTTATTGAAAACAGCTTAAGTACTGAAATGTGAAAAGGAAGGCAGCTCAGTGTAACAGCCAAACGATTTTAGCAGCAAAAACACTTCAAATGTTCCAATTCAGAAATATTGTGCAAGTACCCAAGCCAAAGGCCTTTAATAACAGCAGCTCTCCCAGTTCACAAATATGAGAGATACAGTTTAAGAAATGTTCAGAGCATGGCTAATGGTGGAAGATCTTCTTCACAACTGTGTCCATATCCTTTACAGGGAATTGCTGTAGTCTCTAACTATCTCAAGATTTCATGTCACACAATCCATTTCTACTTTATGTGTCATTCCCCAGGTAAACTAGATGATTTGTGAGAATGAGTGAAAATTGGTCACCTATACATCTTTCCAATGACTGACAGGGAGCTCCTCCTGTATTTGGGGCATTTATGAGAACTGCTTCCTGTATGAGTACTTTTTGAAGTCATCCCAGGAGCTCCTGCTGCATGCCCTGGGGCAGAAAACTCCCAGGACAGGATCTCTTCACAAGGCAGCCTGTTTCCCTGAAACATCCAGGAACATTATCTCTGCACATCTGTAAATTTGTCTCAAACAGGCTGAAATGCTGACAAGTCTGGGTAAGAGCAGGAGGAGCAGAAATGACTTTACAGACATATATAAACATCCTTCTCTTCATAAATGCAAGAAAAGGATTGCATAAAGCCATGTTACAATGTATACAAGCCCCTATGCACAGTGATAAATCAAATTTTGCTTGACCTTGCTCAGAACAAGTAGTTTCACTGCTGGTCTGCAGTTTATACATAAGCATTTAGAATTTGGTGACAGCTATTTTACACAAACTGACCAACTGCGCAATTTACCTTTTTTTGTTTGTTTATTTTATCCTGAAACTGAAGTTCAATCTCATCCTCAAAACAGTCTGACTCATTCTAAGCACACTCTGCAAAGAGAATGGGATTTCAATAGTGGTCAGCACTAACCTACTTCTCCTCTCCAACCATTGGCACAATAAGTAAATGCTCCTTGATTTTGATGGGAGAAACAGAAACAGGTCATTGCTGAGGGCTCTTGAAATTCCACCAGAATCTCTAAACAGGTCAAACATGCTGCAGTCTCAATGCTGTTTATCCCTGACAAATCCAGACTGTGTGATATCTGTTTATCTTGATATATATTTGAAGCAGTTGCTCGGGAGGAGATTGTGCAAATAGGCACAAGCACCTTTTTATTGCATTCTGTCTTTCCCCCAGCACTGGAGAGTGATGGTTTGGTCCAGTAATGTGCTTGCCTCCACATTTCAATTCTTGCACCCTCTCTGTCTCAGTGAGAAAGAAACAAAAAGGCTGTCTGAGTCGCTGTGTATTCCAAGTCTTTACTTGCTGAGAGTCCTGAATGTTGCCCATTTCATAGAAAAAAAAGGAGAGAGGCAGAGCAAGCGATAGAAAATAAAAGCTGAAATCTTTAATGTTAAATGATTTTCATCATTGAGCACTGCTTCTATGTTTCTTTAAATCAGTTTTTATAATTTGAGTTGTCATGACAACATGATGCAACACTTCACTGCCATGACAATGTGACAACTTTCAAAAACAGTAAGTGCTGTTTTTACTCTGTTTTTCAATCGCTCCCAAGGAAACAAGCTGTTATTTACTTCTGTGACGAAACTCATATGATAACCATAATGGATCCAATGTCAAGAAAAATTAAAGCATAGAATGGGGGAAACAGGGATGGAAAACGTGGTTTTGTGTACATAATTACTCCATAAAAAGTACACATTTTTTTTCCACTGTCTTATCCCAATTCACCACCATAACTCTGCTCATTTCCACCTATGAATTCACTGACTTTCTCCATAACCTGACCAGAACTGCTTAATCACAGCAGCATAATTCACTCAAAAAGGGCCTATTTTCTTAGCAGCAGTTTTAGTTGATGTTTTTATGCTTGGTTGTGTGCATTTGGATGCTACAAAACAAACTGAAATAAATGAAATCTCTGTGAGACCACGAACTAACTCCAGTGGAGCAATGTATTTGTAAATCCCGTCAATTTATGTGAGACTTGTCTAAATTCTATGGGGATGATAAATCCACTGGCTAACTCTCTTCTAGATGGAGCCAAGAAATGTTTCCAGACACCAGAGC
>VZRH01000513.1:453910-467466 GCA_013397555.1 Urocynchramus pylzowi | reverse complement strand
ATGTGTGGGGGGGGGGGGGGGGGGGGGGGATCACCAGGATGATATCTACTTTGTTTAGCAAAAATAATTCTCAGGAGCTAGCATGGACCAAGGACCACTCCCAAAAAGGCAGTATGGATGCAGTCATCTTGTTCTGGCAACTATGGCAGTTTAAAACTACTCAGTGGCATGGGATGATCTTCAGCACTGTTTTTCATACAGGGATAGACATAACCATTGTTCTCCTAGCACCCTTTTTTTTGAGAAATGTGAAAAAGCCAAAAGCAGTTGATACCAAAACACATTATAGTAAAGGCTCACTTCATGTGGGTGTGATGGAAGCTTTGTTAAAGCACAGTGATGCATTTACACAGCACTTACTACAAGACTCAACCATGGAAAGTTGCTCTCTCGGTGCAGGGGACACTTTGGCCCAGCCCAAGGGGGTGACCCCACAGCTGCCTGCTGCCCAGTCCCTGCACCCTTAGCAGAACCATCAGAGCCTGGACACAGACAGAGGGGCAGTGAGGAACCAGGGAGACTTTCAGCCTGATACAACTGTTGATGTGTTTGGAATATCAATGATTGCTTAGTTAAACAAAAGACAGTGCTGGAGCAAAGAAGCTGCACTACTTTTAGGACACTACAGTTGAGAAATTTCTCTGTGTGTACAAACACACATCTATAACAAAATATTAAAGATATATATGTGTGTGTGTGTGTTTGTACATACATATACTTGACATATATATAGATCAATATTTTTGGCAGCAAAGGTCAATCTGTTTCACAGCATCAATATCTAATAAAAGAAAATGACTCATTCTATAGGAGAAAAAAGAAGTACATTCTCATGATTGATATTTTACATCATTTAAAAGATTTCATGCACTTTCACCAGCTTATTCAGTGGTGTAGTGACTACTATTTACCCACGTCAGGCTCAGATAAAGGTAAGCTAAACTGGAGGTTTCAGTGCTTTGCTTTCTTTTCTGAAAGAGTTCAAGACTTAATTTGCAACCTGCCTAGAAGATATGAGTTCACTAGGAGAAACAAAGCATGGAGGACCTAATAATTAGCCCCATCCTGAAGATCTCATCCAGCTCCCATTTTTCCATAATGGAATCTTTCTATTGATTTCAGTATAACCTAAACCAGAAAAGAAGAGAATTATACATCAGCTCTTCATTAAAAAAAAAACAAGCAAAAAACCGAACAAACCAAGATCCACTTCCACCTCCAAAATCCTACACAATTCCCATTCCACATCTTTATATGTCTCTACTTATTATGAGATCCTTTTGACAGGATCAAATATAGCCTTTGTTTCCACTGATACCTCATTAGCAAAGCAAGATTGCCAAAAGCCAAAGTGGTTGGAGATGTTGCTTCCCAAAAGTTGCCTATAAACATACTTTTGTTTATGTCTATCAGTCAAAATGTGCTTGTGCTTGTTGTCATACAGGCTTGCAGTCAGGATTATCTTGACTTTCTTCTCCTGATAGGTGATCAAAAGCACAACACTTTCTGCTCTACACTCTTTGAAAAGCACCATATATTATATGCATAATTGTTTTAAATCAACAGCCTAGATATTGTCAGGAGGTGGAGAGGAGGCAAAATTCACAGCAGAGCAGCAAGAGAAAGTAGGAACTTTGGAAAATCATCAGGTTTCTGCATGGCATAACAGTGACTCGAGTCAGAAACCTATATGCTGGGAACTTGTGTTTTGACCCTGACATGCAGAAAGTAGATACACTCACAGGCACCATCCACACGGTAATTTGAACTAGTTGGCCATAGCATGGGTAATAAATCATCATTTATCCAGGCTTGTGGAACCAGGACAAAGAGTGGAGAGGACAAATTGTGTGATGACACTTTATTAGTACCAGAGAAATCAGTATGACCTGGGTATGTTTTCAGACATATGAATATCAATATGTAGTTTCAGTAATGGTGTGTTATTGACCTCAGACTGCTTCAATGGTGAATACCAACTTCTCTTTTTCCTGAAATGTTTTAAACCACTTAGAGAAAGGAAAGGGAGATTTTTCTTAAATTCAGCTCTCAAGAAATAAACCAGACCAGAGAAACTTGAGTGGTGATGCGTAATAAATTGGGACACCCATGTCTGATTTTAATCTCCCTTGTGTGATGGATCTGTTTCCTGTTGACGGCACATAACAGGGAGTTGCACAATAGACAGAGAAACTTGTGGGCAGCATGATGATGATGATGTAGAAAAAGCAACAGTGAAACACAGATTAAGCACAGGAAAATCTGTACTGGCTAAAGAGGCATACTCCAGAAGAATGTGGGCAAGGGATCCACTGATGAGGAGGTGAGAGGTACTGTCAGCCACCTCCTCAGCTCTCATCCTTTCAGAGACTGTTAGCTGGGAATATAACCTTCCCCATTTTCTATCCTCAGACTCTTCTTTATTTAGTTCATTTTGACAAAAATATTTACTTTAACACAAAGTAAACACAGATCTCAGGGAAATGGCATAAAATAATCTTTCAGTTAACAAACTTTATCTTTACTCAGATGAATTGTAAGAATATGCTTGGGTGCCATTTAAATCTAAAAACGTACTTTGCACATTTTAAAGCAAAACATAACTGAAATGCAGCACATAATTTAGACATTAATATCACTGAAACATCAAGGATTTAAAAAGGACATTACCAGAGATTACCATTTTTTGGAAATGCATACATTAATTTTCTCTCCTGTCAAATTTGGTTTGTTTGTAGTAATGGATCCATGACTTTCCTTAACTTTAGGTGTCTTTCTCAAGTAGCCATGCCATGTCATAAATATGAGTCATGATTCAAGAAAGAAGAATGGCAACATCACAAAAAAAGCACCAGTCTTCCCATATTCTGAATAAGAATGCAGACCTGAAAAAAAATGTTCTATTTACTTATAGTGCTGGTATTGTACTTGATACTTCTGAATGTAAACCTAATATGATGTTGAATACCACTTTTACAACTGATGAAAAATATTTTGAAATACCCAAAGTTAACACCTATCCTGTGCAAGTTAAAATATTTTAGGGTTTTTTAATTGTGTGTAGAAGATGTGAGAGGTGTAGTCTATTAAAAGTCTTTTAATTAATACAGTATGTGCATGCTCACAACTCATCCAAAGTTCTTCCCTCTATGGTATTAAAATATGGCATCACTTTTGCAACAAGTTTGCCATGATGTGCTCAGAGATGATTTGCCTTTGGTTCTATTCTGTATTTTTTCAGACTCCATTTCAGTCATGCTGTTATAGCTGCAATTTAAGATGGTAGCTAAGAAAGAAGGTACAATATAGAACTAACATACCAGTAGAGAGAGCATCTTGAGCCAGTTTTCTTTGTTTTTAAGGCAAGAAGTTTGAAGCAGCTAGAACTTGTAGCAAACATTCTGATGGCATTTACTGAGACTGGCAGTTTTCTGAGGCAGTATTGCATAGATTATAAACACTTGGAAGTGCAAATGTTTTTTGTTAACACACACTCATAGCAAAAAGAGGAACATGAGCTTTAGGGGAACTATGGTAATATAAATAAATAAATATTAATCATCATCATCATCATCAATCTTCCAGCTGCTTCCCACTGAATTTGTTTAAGAGGTAAAGACAGACTGCTGATGACCTGATTAAAGATTTTCTGCTTTTTCAACTGAAATTCACTTAAAGAAATTATTTTATAAGCCTACTGTGTCAAATGCAATCAAGTTGACTAGTAAATATTAGCATGTTTTTCTATCACTGGAATTTGCAGCAGAAGCAAGTATGCAGGATTCATGACATATTAGAAGGAAAGAAAAAAAAGGTTTGGCTGGAGTTGCTTGAATAATTTATCTATTATTCCAAAAGCTGAGTGTCAAGCTGCATCACTACTGAGATTTTAAGAGCAATCACCACCTCACATCAAAAACTGCATGTTGCTGGATCTCTGCTTTGAGTTATTTCCGTGTCCAAAAAGCAATGTACTGAAGTTCTCCATCCTCAAAGAATATTTATAACAAACAAGGATGGACAAAACACCCAAGTAGAGCATCCTGAATGCAATAATCATTGTTTTGCCAGACTGGACATACTGGCAATATAGCATTTCTTTGTTGGAGGGTTAAAAAATTATCTCTGCATTTGTGCTCACTTTTACCAGAAGAGTTTCTCACTTATGACTGACAATTGCCTGAATGAAGATCTTGGTATGGACTTGTATTTGAGATGAAGCTCAGCTCCAACCAGCATCCTAAAAATCTGCCTGCATTATGCCTGAGAGCCCAAAATTCAGCCCCTTACCTTGGTGTCCCTGAGTTGTTTTGAAAACTTGGCCTTGATCCCAGCATGTTAAACTGTATTCTGATTCTCAGAGAAACTATACCACAAACTGTGCCCAAAACCTGCTGGATGCTTGCACAACCTCCACCTCCTGTGCTTATCTCAACGGCCATTTGCTGTTCCTTTTGCAAATCTGCACCTCATTTCAGGCTGATCTAGAACTAGGCAAAATTGAACACAGATTGAGAGCAAAATTTTATCTGAAAAAGTAGAGGGAGAGAAAAAAAGTTTTTTCAGCCATTAGTTTTCAACCACCTATTTTTTCATCCAACCGCAATTCTGGCACTTCAGTGCTAGTTATATGACATTGCTGCAGGAAAAGCCAGGGAATGGTCAAGCTGCCTCCATGTCTGATTTCCCAGTAAATATTGCATCACATTCACAGCTTGTCAATCCCTGTTCCTGAGCTGTAACCATGTAGCACATCCACCTGGATGGCAAATACATGTCCCTGTTCCTAGACCCGTGTCAGAGGGGTTCATGTTTAATGTGTGCATGCTCGTGTGTGTGTTTGCTAAGGGGCCAATACTATTTCCCACCACCCCCCAAAAATTAACTAAGGCCATTACCTGGCAAAATGTCACATAATTTCCAAACCAATACTCTTAAGCCCCACATCACACTGAAGATTACTTCAGTAAAGCACTTATCATTATGTGAGCTTGAAAGTTAGGTCTCCCATGAGGAAACATTCCTTGATATTAGCCCAACCATCTGACTAAGAAACACTTCCTATAGTTTTAACATATGGATTACATTTGAACTGACAGTGAGTTTTCCTCTGGACTGATCCCTGCCGCCTCCATACATGGTTATGCTTATTGCTTATGGGGCTCTTTTAAGCACCGCTGCCCTGAAATAAACTCCTACTATTCCTACAGGATTTCACGCCAGCCAATTTAAATATTTTAATAATGAGTAAAAAGTTTAAAATGAAGATAAAATATTGTGTCAAGCCACAGACGGTGCTGACAGTTCAAAAAGAAAAATGCTTTCTTTGCAGCACCCATCAGCACATCTGTGACCATACTACATCTCTGGACTGTTTAGAATTCCCAGTCTTCTCCTGTTTGGAAAAGCAGATGGACAAACTGCTCAGCAGATGGACAGACCAATGAGACAGGCCAATGGCAACATCTGCCACTGAAGGTCCTGCTGGAGCTGGAAACACAGTGGCCTTGCCTAGAGAGGTGATGTGCTGGCAGGGGCCATTGCAGTCACCACCAGAGGCTTTCTGGAGAGCTCCAGCAAGAGCTGGCCAGCAGCAAGAGCAACCCTGTAGTTGCTCCAGAGAGGGGGTCCTCTTTGGTGTGTCACCTCCCATGGGAATGAGAGACTCTTTGGCACTGGTCTACCCATGACAGCCTGAGGACATCAGCATCACAAAGCCTGTGGCCCCAGCCCAACAAGGAGTGCCTGATCCCCATTCTGCTTGTGAGCTGTAACCAGGACAGATGCAAGGCACCTTAAGAAATTTAACCCTGCTTTCAGAATCATCCACAACTGTTTGAGGCTTCCCTCAGCCCTGGAGACACAATGCTGGACACCACTGGAGGTACCTACGAGCTTCACGGGCGACTGGCGCGCGCCCAGAACGACACTCCTGAGAGCCCTGGCCTGGCTCCTTTGCTCATGCAAAAAGCCTGGTACTACAGGCTATGCTGCATCTCCAAACTTTCTTCTGGCTCTATGTGCTTTTCTTTCAGTAAAGATAAAAAGCAGCTAACAGAGTTCCCCAACATCTACCACATCCTGGCAGAAGGAAATGCTTCAGATTTCGTGGTGATTTGGGTTTCCCAGTGCCAGTCACTGTTTCTGATTTTATTTATTTAATAGCTATCTAAAAACTAGAAACTTAGCAACATACTTTGTAGCTGATTTGGCTAATAATGCCTTTTTTAAAGCTCATTCCTTGTTTTAGGATAGCATAGTAACAATAAGAGCTGGGTTTATTCCATTAAGAGAAGACAGTGCATTAAGCCAAACAAGAAAAAACAAATGCTGAAAGGGGAAAAAAAAGAAACTAATAGCAAGCTGATGAACAGATTAGTTCTATTTATTTTAATTTTCCTGTGCCCCCTTTTTAGATAGTTTATTATTAACTAAAGTAAATTCAGCTGTTCACAGAAATTAGAAAAATGATATGAGAAAGCAAGTTAACTAAAATGAGCTGATACAGTTTTTGGTTGGTTTTTTTTTTTTTTTTTGGTTGGATTCAGTTGAGGGACTTTAGCCAAGGAGAACAAGAACAAAATACAGAATTGTATCTAATGAGAAATCTAACTAACAAAAATACTTTTAATGCAAAAGACAAATTAAAAAGGCCAAAAAAAGACATTGCTGCCTCTGTGTAGTGATGTAGCCTGTTTTAGTGAATACTGCCATGTCTTTTAGCCCAAGTCTAAACATTCAATGCTGATAGAGAAGGGCACACTTTGCATTCCTTTCTCAATATGGTAAAGCTGTAACTTATACCTCTGACTTATCACAGCATTGGGAAACACGTTTTCCCCTTATTTGGTAGCACAGAACATCTGGAAAGGAAAAAGGACATACTTCCCAATACCAGCTGTAAGCAACCACCACAATAGGACCTGCCTTCAAAAGCTGACTCTCCACCTCATTTGAGCAGGATAGAAAACAAAACTCAGACACACATACGGCTGCAGAACAGCTGAAACTCCAATAGAGAGAGAAATGGGGCACGAAAGGATGGAGGGACCTGCACACAGCACTCAGAAGAGGTCAGGGTTCAGCTGCCCACCTTGCTGCTGACACCCTGCAAGTCAGCACCCGTGTATTCCAGTTTTCTAAGCAGCTCTAACATATCAAAAATAAACAGTCAGTGCATGGGTGTGTAAGGCAGGAGGAGAAATGTTGCCTTCACTGGAACACCAAAGGTCACAAAGTTGCAATGGCCTCTTACCCTCAGTGCCACCCAGAGGCTGCAGAGATGGCAATGCAGGGAAGAGGGAAAGGCCATGCTATCTTTTCCAGTATATAGGATAGAGTTGTAGGGCAGCTCAACAGCTGCAAGGAGAAATGGACTTCACTGCTAAAAATAAGGAGAATAAGTCAGATTTTAGCTATCTCAGAACCAAACTGCCCTCCTAAAAGCTGTTTGGAGGCAACTAAACACCATGGTGACAGGATTGGTGAACTTAAAGCTGAGAAATTGTACCAGAAATGTTCAGTTCTGAACAAGAGCAGGAAACTGAGGTTTGGCATCTCTGAGCAGCTGTGTACCAATCTTCTTGTCTGGAAGCAAAAGAGCTGTGTGTCCTGCCCAGGTGCTGCAGAAGCATCAGCCTCCCTCCAGAACATTGCAACAGCTCTTGTTCTTCTCAAATTGGACTGCAAATTCTCAGATACAGCATAAAAGGAAATCATTTAGTGGGAAGAGCAAACATTTAGTGGGTAAAACTCTTAACAGTAAAAATAAAGGGATGAAGTATTTTCCTTCCTCAAAAAAATTTTCAGCCACACCTCCTAAAGAGATCCCTAATCGCTGCACCAGAACCCAAGGCAGTTCATGTGGGACATGCAGACCTGGACTGGTAAAGAAATGTCTGAGCTGCTGAGTGCTTCCTCCTGCACATGCCAGCAGCTGGGAGCCGGTGCCGCCGCTGCAGCTGATGATGGCTTGAACATCAGCTCATTTGGAAACTCCTGGTGAGAGCAGTGCCAGGAAGGAAAGTCTCTCAGGGTCCAGCCCACACCCTAGCAGGGAGATGATCCTCCCTTCTGACTGCTGCCATTGGCATCTGATCTCTGCACGCTGGGGCATTTTTTAAAATCTCCTTAGAATTCCAAGTTTTACTTGTTTCCAGTAGCAACGCTGGTTACACACATGGTGGGGGGAAGGGAAGTAAGGCTTAAGCTCTGCTATAAAGAGGAGACAACACCTGGTAGAAAGCTGCTACCAGAGCTGGCCTTGCCATTCTCTGCGGACAACCTTCGGCTGAACACAAGCAGTCAGCATGGCGCTAGTCCTGACACTGCACAGCAACCACCCACCATCTTGTCAGGAGCAGCTGGCAGGAGCCTTCCTGTCAGGACTTGTTTTGGAGATGAAGAGCTCCGACACACGCCCTCACAGCAGTAGCATTTGCACAAGAGGCATGAAATTGTTGCTACAAAAACTGATCACAAAGTGAAATTAATGTTTTGGTTCATTCCTGTCCCCTTGAACAGCAACTTTGCAGACACCAGTTTCTCCATGCAACTTGAAGAAGGAGGTATTTTTAATACTCTTTTCTGAATGGAAAATTAAAATAGAGGGCTAAGTGAATTTTCCAGGACATGGGTCCAAGCAATGTCAGGCCCCAGAAGGGAAATTCCTTATAAAGTTACTTTGCAGAAAGTCACTGCTGCCCCTTCCTCCCCACACCCTGCAGACTTTGAAAACATTTAGAAACACAACTGCAGAGTTCTGTTTTTTTCTGTTTTCTGTTTCTAGATACATATATGCATGCATCATTTCCCATCATGTATTAATTAAGTCAATCTCTTTTCTTCAGATCCTCACTTGCTGAAAGATTGTTTTACAGAATGAAAAGCAAAGCCAAACAAAAATTTCTTTACGGGTGCTTTTGAAGAAAACAGCTACAGAAATGTCTATCTGGCACAGGCAAGACAGAAGACAACAACCAAGGGAAAGCATTCAAGAATCTCTGAGGATGAAGCAATTCCTACTGTTTTGAACTGCACACATGAACCCAGAGTTGGGCAACAAGCACTCCCTAGGAGGAGCTGCAGTGGGACACACTGCACAGAGATACCGCTGGTGATGGTATCACTGTCCTACTGTTTCTGGGGAACTTTATTGCAGGAAGCTGCTGTAAAGGGTTTACAATGTTATAGCAACCACGATCTTGGAGAAGCCCTGGGGACTATGATGGAAATAAATCTGTCCCCTTACCACAGAGAAGCATCATCGTAGTGTTAATGGCTCTGACGGTGCAACTGAGCTCACTTAAACTCCCCTGTAACCAAATCCAGGCTTACAGCTATACACCTAAACTATCAGGAATTCATATAATCTCCTGCCTTTGATATCTGAACCTGTTATCATTAAAAAGATATGTTCCAGTGCAATCAGACTGTGGTGGCTTGATTCAGGATTTGCTGTATGGAAAACCTGCAGCCATCAAACTAGTCTAAGTGATCACAGCAGTGTCTTTGGATAAAGACACCCAGGAATCACTTTTCCTCTCCTTAACATGTACAAGTAACAGCTATAAAAACATTTCTAAATAGTTTAAAATGGGATACCTCTTCTAATCCTTTTTGGCACTGTTTTGGTTTTTTTAAATCTCATTTATATATTGCCATTTGCCAGCATTAGTGAGGTGTTCGTTAAATTAAAAAAGAAACAAAGGCAAGAAAATTCCACATGAAGAGACATTTTCATTATGAAAAACAAACAATCCAAGGAAAATATCAACCACAGTAAGGCATGTCCATAGTCTGAAACACACCCCTTCAAAGAAACAAATTGCTGATTACAAAAAACACTTTAGTGACATAAACATTACAAAGAATAAAGCCTTTTATTCTTTGTCACACAGCATATTGAGATGGCACAGGAAAAGAGGAGTTAGTGATTCATTGTAAAATGCCATCGTAAGACAGAAAACCTGCTTCTTACATTACCCCAAGGTAACAAAGTTTTAAGGGTTGATTTTCTTCTAATATGGATAGCACAATATGGTGCCTTGGTTTGTTCTTTTCTGGGCAGGTTGATGCTAATCACATAGCACAGGCATTCATGGAAATGTTGTACTCTGCCACTGACTGAAATGTACGCCAGTTGGATGCCATTAATAATATTCTCAAACCAAATAACAGTAGTTGAAGGGAAAATGGCAGATATAATTTCCTGAATTTCTCCAACAGAACCACAAGTGCCATGGTTTAACACCTCTAGCTTAATTTAGGCAGCATATAAACATTTTCATGCAGATATACATATTTTTATGCACATACAGAAGACGTTTATTTTGGGAAAAGACATTTATTTTAGGAATGCAGTAAGTGTATTTGACACAATCTCCTTTTCAGTTATGATAAGCTTTGCATTCAAAGATCCCTGATAATGTTGTGATCATTTTTCCCAAAGCAGATGAATCATAGATGCTAGAGATTAGCAAGGCAAGTCAAATCACCAACACCTACCACCCTTCTCCATACCAAACAGCTATTCCTACAGCACAGGACTGTGAACCACATGAATCCCAAGCAATGCCCGTTCACAGAAGCAAAACAAACATTCCTGTCACTCTGTGCCATCCTGTTTGATCTCACTGGAACATGAAAGTGATGCAAGGTCAGGCAGGGGCAAGAGCTGGAGAGAAAGATTGCTGTGCAAAGCTGGGACACCCAGCAGGGAACGGCATTAGAGGTACACTACGTTTCTCTGCCTGTTTTCTGCTCTCACATGACTGAAATCACAGCCAGTTCAGCAGGAATGGATGATATCCCGGGTCAGCACTAAGCCAGTGCCTCAGCATGGTATCAGGGGCCGCTCATCCGCTGGACGTCTCGCTCCTAGTTTAAGTCAGGAGAATTTTCCACCACCTGTGATCATTAAAGATTCCCTCCTGCTTCTGTCAGGGGAGAGTTAACCCTCCTGACCTGGCCAGGTGATTACTTTTTACCTATTTAATTTCCACCTGGAGTTTCAGTTTCCATACTTTCTAGCACAAATTACTCTGTATTCCTAAAGGGCACTGTAAGTCACATTTTTGGAAGTGATCCCTGAAGAAAGCAAGAGACCCTTTGAGAGTGGAATGTACAGAATTACTGAACAATTAAAAGTGACTCATAGACGAATATGAAAAATTATTGTTGGGAGTACATGCTGTAAAACCCTGATTATTTCCAGTGTCCATAAAGCCAATTCTGAATCTATAATGGATAAAGGAAGCACCATGCAATATGCCAAATGGATCAACAGTGAAGGAATGCCAAATTCTCCTCTCCAACTCAACAATTCGGCATCACTACAGTTTCAGTGACTTCAGATGCTTTACACTCATTTCACACAGGGCAAACTAGAAACTTTCAGGTCTCACCAGCCTGACTGTCTCCCTGTTCTTAAGCCAAAGAACAAAGAAAACACTTCGTAGAAAAATTACAGTACAGTCAATGACAGTCCCCTTGTAACTGTGTGAAAGTAAATGTTGTAGTATTTTGTGCACATATCTGCCTGAGGTTTGATCCAACACATTTTTTCACCATGAAACTGGAATTCACAGAAACACAATATGAAATTTATTTCATTTTAATATAATATCTTCTTTTTTTCCCCATTCCTTTTTTGTCTAAAGTGATTTGAAAGTGAGGGCAGCTCGGTTAAAAGGCTGGTGAGACAGCAAGCCCTGCCTGAACTGCAAACTAGTCCAAATCCTAAAGTTGTGTTTGTCCCAGCTCTCATCCAAATGTGTTACACACTTCTCAAAAAAAACCCCAAAAAACTAAAAAACTCTGCAGAATCTGGGTGATTTTGACTCTGTTGTTTGTGCTCCTCTTCAAAAAACAAGAAACAGTGCAGATACCTATTAACTGTTTTGTGATACGAATCCTATGGGAGGGGAGAAACTCAAGCCAGAAAATCAAAGAAGCTGAACTCATTTCCATTTGTAAAGAGCTGCTTTACTGTCTGTCTGCAAATAAATCTCCTCAGTAAATAGCTCCAAGGTTGAACTAGAGAATATTGTATGGATCAAAGAATTCATGTCTTCCTGTGTAAAGTGAACAGGCCGCAAGCTCACTTGTTTGTCTAAAACAATTAGGGTTGGTCTGAAAAGGAGGGGGCAGGGACAAATAAACTGCAGCTGATTTTACTTTGCAAAATATTTTTGGAGGGGGGGTTCAAATTAATAACTGTTCAGGGCCCAAAACAGTCTAATCTTTGTCAATTGGTGCCAAATTATGCAAGGTGCTGCCAATTCTGGTTGTCTAACAAATCACTACCAGTGTACATCCAGGCTGAAGCCTGATTGATTCTGGTCATTATTTGGGCTGATCTCATTTGCACACATGGAACCAATATGCAGTCCAGATGTTCATTTGCAGCGAACCACTGAGTGAAACTACTCATCTACACGCAACTTTAGTCCTGCAGCACAGCACCACAGCCCCATCGCTTCTGCTCACCAGTGCAGGGATTCATCCAGTACAAAAATCTATAAAACATTCTGCTAATATTTCTGTCAGCTGAATGACTTTTACAGTACTATATAAAGCTGACAGATAATGCATGCCAGTCCTAATTTGAGATAAACTTTTCTTTTGGGACTTTAACCATTGAACAAGCAAACAGATTGAGCAGTAACATTTATTGCAATGCATAAATCACTTCCCTGCAAATACTATGAGTCTTGCCTGAGGGCAAAACTTCCGAATAGCCCATGAATTCTAATACACTGGATAAACTACTAAATTGTATTGTCACTCTGCCATTTGCTTATCAAAAGCAAATTCATAAAGCTTTTCAAAAGTAATTTGACAACCTTTTTTTTACCATGTGCAGCCTGTATAAATATGTAATAGCAACATTTTTCCAGGGCTTGTAATAATAATTTTATAGTGTTTTCTCCTGTGTTAAGTGAAAGCACCTATTAATTCTGCACAAATATTAGGCTAATTGTATTTCATTGCTTCAGTGTTTACTGAAGCCCATTGTACTAATCTCCACAACTGTTCTTGCTTCTAACTTAAGCTTATGTAGAAGGCCTCATGAACCCACATATCACAGCAATATAAGGGAGGTGAACTTAGAGGGAACTCTCTGAATCTGAGTTTCAGACAGATGGGGGCCCTTTTATATTATGACATCCATTGCAAAAGATCCTTCAAGTGTCTAAATGAAACTGGTAAAGGAGAATCTGGCGCTTTATTTTTACAACAATTATGGGATTAGCAAGCAAAGAAGTAACGTTTAAGTACTTTTGTAAGTGCAATCTAAGGTGGGGTAGTTTAAAATTCTCACCTTACAAATGACCTGAAACAACTACTGTAAATAGTGAATCATTCTTTATTATTCAACTACTCTTCAATAATCTAAAACCTAAATTCTATACTGGAAAGTAACACCAATTCCTTCTTTACAAGTAATCAATTAAGAGATTGCCACTGTTTCTTCTTTATAGTTCTTTATGCTTTCTAGGGAAATACATTTATGGTTTAGCTCCTAAACTTAGATTTTTATTTCTTCTTTTTTT
>VZRH01000513.1:430473-453826 GCA_013397555.1 Urocynchramus pylzowi | reverse complement strand
TTTTTTTTAATTTAAAAAGAAAAGGTCTTTCCTCACAATGATGATTCCATCTGTTTCCTCTGGCTTTTCTGCCATTTTGGCCTCAGTGGAGTCCTTTTAATTGCATTTAGCCTTATCCTGGATTGTACGAGCCCCTTCCCAAGGATGTCTGGTTTTCATCAGGTAATGACCATTAATTCTGGCTGCATTTCCTTCTAAATCTTGTTGAATGGCATAAGAAACAGAAGCCTTTTCTTGTGTATCCTATTGTTTTGGAAATAACAATTTTCTCTGAGCTTTGGCTGCAGGTTGTTTCACCTAAGGCACAGAGACGGCCTTCACACCAGAGATTCCTGCTTCTCACTCCTCACAGTTTGTTGTTTGTAACTATTGACCTCGCCTCTGCTGTTGTCATACTTTGTTCAGAGCTCCAGATCATTTCACAGTATTTGTAGCTGCTCCCTGCATCACTTACAGGAATGCAGGAGCACAGCTTATGGTACCACACAGGTCCTCCTTTGGGCCCTACAAAGTCAACCTCAAAAGACTCTGTAACTCAAGTAACATTTATAGGCTTTCAGTTCTAGGCTAAAGTCTTGCTATGGTGAGTTTATGTGATCCAATAACAGTTAATAAAGGAAACATAACAGCAGAACACATCTTAGTAAACACAGTCTCACTGTCTGCAATTTACCCCTGTGGATGTATATGTGTATATATATATATATATATATATATATATATATATGTGTGTGTGTGTGTGTGTGTGTGTGTGAGAAAGAACCAACTTTATCTTCCACAATAGCCAAAAGTGATTTTAATGTCTTAAATGACATATTTGCTTTTGTTAAATAATGCTATAATGATAGGGAAAAATAACCCCATAAACATAAAGATCTAAGGGTTTGGGGTTTTTTTAAAGATAATATTACTTAGTGCTTGATTTGCAGCTAATTTGCAGAACACCAAAATATAAATCCCAACTTTTACTACAAAGGATGACAATAATTTATTTTCTGTTACATTTGGACAATGAACGGAAGTACAGGTCATAATAATGGATTTTGTCAACATAGAAAATTCAAGAACATGGATTTTGTTAATTGGACACAATTTTCCATTATTACTGCAGTAATATCACTTTACCATTCCTACCAATCAAGTTTAAATCCCCTAAACAATATTTTACTTGAGCTGCACTCTTCACATCCTCTCACAGGTCTACAGAGCTTCCTCAGGGCAAAAGCAGGTTTCAGCTGCCAGTAGGGGCATGGCACTGACATTGCCAGCCAGAGGCTTTCCTCCCTTCCAACCCTCACTCTCCCACCATTTTATTACCAAAAGGAGAAAAACTCCAAGATTTCTGTCCATCCCTAGCTGTCGCGGTACTTCAGAAATCTTTGTTTGCATCCTACTGTGGAGATACCTCCTCTTCACATGCTCCTGATTTTGATAAGCACTCAGTATCTCAAAATGACACAGAAGTGTAACCAGTTCAAGTTCACTTGATTACCTTTGACTTGGTCATGAATTACCTGTACATGACAAGAATTCAAGACCACTTCTTAAACTCCAATTTGAAAACACTTTCCCCTACAATCTGCAAAGTTCCTGCTACTGCAGGAGTTGAGAAGCTCTGAATTCCAAGTTCTTAGATCAGCAAGTGTGTGTTAGACTGAATTACTGTATTACTAAACACATAAGCTTCCATTATTTTTATTATTCTGAGGCAGAAATAAACATCTACAGCTATCTATAAGGAAGTAAAACGTATGCAAAAACACATCTTCTCAGAAAAATTGTTTGAGAAAAAGAAATGAAGATTTATCTGTGCATGTTGTATGCCCTCCTCCCTTTTTTCCCCTTCTATGTTTTAATGTCACTCTGCAGGTTCTTATCTTGACATGCAAGACTAAAGAGTTAAGCAAATATAACCTCGAAGGTCTCTACTTGCACTGACAACCACGGGTGGATTACAAGCAAAGCTTGAATCAGGGCCCACCTATTACAGGAAGAGAAAGTACCTTGGTGCAAGAAGTGATACAGGACACTGTCACTGTACCAACAAGCCTATTGAAATCCTTTGAGTTTTAGGTTGCTTTTGCAGCCACGACTTTAATAGAAGAGACTGAAGCTGGTGGGTGAAGCTCACTTAACTAAAAGAACAGTCAAATGTTTGATGTAAATTCTATCACATTTTCCTTCCACCTCTGCTGGAGTTTGTACTACATGGAGATGGAATTTTGTCATCTTAATTAAAGTTTAAAACTGCATTTGCCAAGCAGCAAATGTTCAGGATCTCAAAGAGTGAGATTCGTAAAAAGCAAATCTTCTAAGAAAACATTAATCTATAAAAGAGAAATAAATAACAAACAGAGGACAGGGGATTCTTTCCACATTGGCTTTTTTATCTGGTCATTACATGAAGGGATCTTGTCCTCTTTTTAACGGAGAAAAAGAGCGTTACCAGAATACTCAGTCACCTTCTTCATTTGGCAGCTCAGGCTTTTCTCCAGCACTGAGTAATCTGCTGCTTCAAACCCTTAAACTGCAAAGAAAGAGTTTCCTGGGAGTTAGTCTCCTGGGTTCAACAAAGTACTTCCAATTTCTTCAGATGACAGCATCCCCAGCTGTCAACTTCTTCCTGTGAAGAAGGGTTTTTATTAGGCTTGGAATTCCCTTCCATTAAGTCATACACTAAAGCCTGACCTTGGCTGTACTTTGTTAATTCCACATCCACTTCTTTGGGCGTCCTCTGCCAGTCATTCACTCCACTGGACTTGCTCTACTGCCAATCATTTGTTCAGCTTCTCAGTTTTAGATCTTTTTCCTCCTGAGCCAAAGATTTTTCATGAATCTTTCTATCCTGACTCTTTTCTTGAACTTTAGTTATCAGAAATGCTGTTTCAGACATTGAGGTTATGATGCTTTATTATACAGCAGAGTTTAACTCTTGACTTCTGATTCTGCAACTACACAACATCCAAGCAGAAGCAGACCTGTCTTTCTAAACTCCAAACTGATTTTACTTGGGTTAAATGCAAAGCCACACTTCACTGGATTAGCTGCCCCCTTTTGCTGAGTTTTTCTCCCTCTCTGTGGTAAATTAAGTGTAATATTAATACATATCTCAATTAATATGACATTCTTAGCTTTGATAACTAACTAATTTTTAATTAGATTGTTATGTAAAAGCACTTCATGTATTTCTGGAAGTGACACCTATGCTGGCAGATTTAAAAAGTGTCTGTTACGATGTCAAAGTTTAATTAGCTTTCACTGCAAATAAAAGACATATTAACTTACAGTTTGCTTAGAAAACCATATAATACCCGATCATAATTTTTCCAAAGGTGAAGCCACTGATTTTTTAATATGGGATTTTTTTCTCATTTACTTCACACAAAAGTCCCTTAACTTCTTATACATACTGTAAATCACTTCTCATGCCTTTGACCTCATTACAAATCAAAGTCCTATTTCCAATGTTAATGAAAAGAAAATTTATATATAATTTCTAAAGCAAATCTCTTCTGTGAGAGCCAACATTTATTGGAATTTACTTGCCATCAGTTTATGGCCTCTTGCACATAGCAGATGATAGGCTATCTCTGAAGGAATCATTATAGCAATAACAGAAGGCTTTAAATGTGGTTTTCTATGACTACATTATTTAATCCTTTTCTATATAAAGAAATAATGATTTAATTCAGTAATTGCCATAGGTAGTCAATAGGAAATATGTGGAGCAGGGTATATTAATCCAAAAAAGGCCTTTTTCCTATTTTCTATTTCATATGGGAAATGACACTGACAAAATGGAAATGGGACGTAATTAATTCTCTGGGAATAGAAAGTTGGATGACTGTAATATGTATGATCCCTTAAACCTACATTTATCATAGCACATATAACTGGTTTCTTTTGGAAAAGTACATACCAAACACAAAAGCCATATTGCAGTTTCAACAGCATAAGGACAATCCTACATGAACTGAACTGCTCTGGATGAACTCAGCTTGTTTATGAACTAAGATTAAAATTTGACCTGTAGACATTTTAATTTCATTGCATCTTTTGTAAAACATAGACTGACACAGAAACATAACTGCTTTCATATATATAAACCTCATATACACTATCTTTATGATCTATCATTCTAAGTTCACTCATTCTCTTAGATGTAAAGTCTGTCTTTGTCTTTTCAACAATAGAAATATTCAGAATGAATTCTGATTCTGTTTCCTCTAGACAACTCTACAGAGGGTAATAGAAAGATACAGCTGGATTTCTACACTTATTTTAATAACAGACATATTATTTTGTGGTTTAAAATCAAATTGAGTATTCTTACTAAGTCTGTTTCTTTTTTTTTTTTTTTTTTTTTTTTTGCAATAACTGAAGTACCATCTTTCCCTCTGCACTGATATACTGAATTCGATGCTCTTCAAAGCATTATTGAACATAAGAATTATGCAACAGAAAAAAACAAAACACTAACAAATCAGAAAAATACAATAATAGTTCTCTTGCAATAAATGAGGAGATCTTTTCCTAGATGCAAATACACTAGTGGGACAACTGTTCTGACAGCAAACTTTTCCCATCAATATTGTAATCCACTTTTAAACTTTTTGGTACCTTAAAAACTGATGATGATAATGTAAATACAATTTGCGTAAGCCCAAAAATATCAAGAGAAAAAGAAACATATTTTGAAAATCTGCATTTTCTAAGCTTTCACATTATATAAATGGCATTTTAATGACTACAGACTAATGTCCCATTGAACATGCATATTCATACTATTTACCTATGAGGTCAGACTTTCCATGAAAGGTACATTACCTGTGATTAACAGGTGACAGAATAAATGGCCAAGAGAGTGTTACTGGATCTACTAAGTCAAGCAGTTGCTTACTATCACAAATAACTCATTTTGCTATAGTGCCTGTGACACTGACAGTGCTCACATCTTGAGTTACACTGTACCAACCCTTTTAACTACTGATGGTCTCTTAATAGAGCATGAGACCAGATAAGGATCCCATAATGGTGCTATGAGAACCACAGAAACCATCTAAAGCAAAAAAGTAGTTGTTGCATCATCCAATATTCTTGAAGCATTCTTTTCAAAGTATTTTAAAATCTGCCAATAATGGAAGTACTCATTTTACAGGACCAGTTACCTGACCACACAACACTCTCTGACAGGAGAGAGAACTAAATGGCATATTTTTTAAAATAGAGGCCGATTTGCCTCTATTTTAGATGTCATGCAATATAAAGCAGTCAGGTCATTAAGTTGGGTCACAGATTCAGAACCTATTCTAAGAGCCTGTCCCAATAACGGAGGGAAGCATGGATCAAATGATTAATTTTAGAGAAGAAAGTATTCAAAATCCATAGATCTTGGAGGTTTTTCAAACTGAGTCTGCAGCAAGCGATATGATAGCAAGAAATACTTTTTCTTCTACTCTTGATATCATTTTAACTGTAGAAATTGGCAATTTTAATACCTTCCAACTGCACTGAAACTAGCACTCCACATTTTATACTAATGCAGTAGCACTGCATTTCCCATTTTTTGATTCAAGAATAGAGGGTAAGAATAATTTGTGCTGTTTAAGCTCACTTAACATTTTACACAAGCCAGTATCAGGGATGAATTAACTTCAAAACTTCACAGCCTCACGTGATACTACTTTTATAATTTAGTTTCCTGATAAGATTTTTTTAAGTTTCAGAAACAATTCAGGAGAAAAAAAAAAAAAAAAAGAAAAGAAATTATTTCTCTTTTAACTTCTTTACCAGATTTTTTTTTCTAACAGCTCTAGTATTGTCTCCTTGCTTCCACTAAAATGAGGGCCATAAAGAAGGACCCAGTGCCTGCAGAAAGCTCTCATTAACTTTCCAGCCTAAAAACTTTGTTATCAGGGTTTAATTGTTCAACAGCCCTGGTTAAATATACATATTTGTATATAACTGTTGAACTCACCAGAAACTACGATAACAGTAATGTTGTAAATCTTCCTGCCAGAAACTACTGTCAAATTCTTTCCTATTTCTCTAGAATAAATCTATTGGAAACTCATGTATTTACTTGGTTTTAATAACAAGAATGAGAAAAAATCAAACTGCCAAAGATTTTGAGTATTTTGCACACTAACATGGATTACTGTTCAAGATTTTTATTACCATTTAGATAGATATTCCTAGATGCTGTTGTAGGTCAGCAAGTATTCAAATCACTGGAACAGATTTGTGTTAGCACATGCTGTGGACAAATGCAGCAGAAATATATGTATTTTACAAAAAAAACCCAAAACAAAACCAAAAACATCCACTGCACCTTAATGGCATAGGAATGCTCTCTTCTGCAGAAAAGGCTGCAAGCTGCTTAAATTTCTCCTCACATTTAATACTTCCTTTCATCATCAGAAGACATCTAAGGTCCCTTCCAACCTAACCCATTGTATCAGTCTATAATTTTAAGATTTCCCTTCAGCAGTCAATTTTTCATTACCATGATGTAAATGTAAATAAAATGTGCATTCTTGTTCCCTGAGGATTTTTTACCTCTTTCTGTGTCTGCAATGTGGAATGAGGAAAGTGGACCATCTGTACACTGGAGCTAAATCGTCACAAAGTCTAACAGTTATTTATTATTGCTATTATTAATATATTTCTCCTAAAAACAACCTCACCTCTACTTGAGTACTGCTAAAGTGAAATGATACACTCTACTTCAAACCAGAAGAAGATCAATACTTAGGAGGTAGGTGATGTAAATAAATGAAGAAAATAGCAAAATATATTCTGGCACTTGTGTAAATTACCTTATTGCAAGAAAAACTAAACAACCATGCTACTAAATACATAGACTTTTTGAGTTGAGCAGAATGAAAGAGATCAATTTCAGGAATAAAATTAAAAACATTCACAGGTAAGTTTGTTCCCAACTAATGCCATACTATGTATTCTTATTACAGTATTTAACCCATTGCTGAAATCACTACCTGATTTCAAAATATTCTGTATTTCTAAAGTAGGAAGTTTTGGTAGAATCCACTTTCAGTTTCTCACACTGAGTCAAAATACATGTCTGAAAAAGTGACAGAGGCTGTGATACCCAGTAATAATACTGTATGCAAGCCAAGGTCAAAGCAATATAGAAAGCTAAATACATCAGCTGCCTGACATAAGCAAACCAAACCTTTGTTGATCCAGAGTACTTGCCTTGCATGTTTCATGATAAGCCATGGTTTACATAGTCATCTATTATGGTCATAGTTATTTCCCATTTTTGACATCCTCCAGTCTGGTAGACACTGATATTTAAACCAGAGCAACTTGCCAAATACAGCTGCTGTGTTATCTTCACAACACACTAAAAAGCATATCTGCTTTGTTCCAAAAGAATGCCTGTGTAGGCAACTGGGTCAAAAAGCAAACATTGTTTTGCAGTGATTTAGTGGCTATTGTTAGTAGCCAGAAGTAAAAAATATCATGCTTGCTTTGACTGACTGTGAATAAGGAAGATCAACATGAAACTTGATTCAACTGCTAGAGATGCCAAGGAGGATCTTCTAAGGATTACAGTAAGAGATGGCTAAGGCCATACTGAAGAGTCAAAACCAGGAGTAAATGCAGCTGGGTGAAGGAATGCTTTGATGGGAGGGATGTGCCATAATCCCTCTTTCAAACTAACAATATTCCTCTTAGGCCAGCAACCTGTTTAGGTGACTTCAGCTGCAGGGCACCTGATGACTTCATCTGCACAGTACTTTCAGGCCAACTGTAGCTGAAGCCTTTCACCCACAGCCACAGGCAATAAAATATAAAAAAATTTATTCTTAAAATGTTTTTAGCATGAGAAAACTTTTCTCTCAGTACTAAATGTGACAGTAGTTTTGAACAAACAACTTAAGCTCTAAAGGTTACAGAATCACAAGATGTTTAATACAAAGAATACACTAATCCCATTTCAATGCAGAAGCTGTTATTAAAATTGTGTTTCAGTCACACTGCTTGCAAAGCAAGAACAGCAAGATGCCTTTTGCTATTATATCCTTACAAATCATGGCCAAAGCTATAAGTGTTCTCTAATGAACCTCTTCTTGTATTGCTAAAATATACACAGGTTTCTCCTCTTATTGCACAAGCCCTAAATGTTGTATCAGTTAGCATTTTTCAGCCTCCAGAATATCATTTATGCCAACCAAATGCTCTCTGTCAAAGTTTTCAGAAAAGAGTGAAAAAGTAAGTTGATCCAATAACTGAAAGACCAGTTTAGGTAGTGCTAGAGATGAAGAGTCAACACAAAAGCCCTGAAACACTGAGAAAGTGCTGGAAGTTCCATGTGCTGTTTAATCAGTGATAAAAATCTGGGGGTGCTTCTTGTATCTACAAATTAGATGGGGAAATACCCCTAAATCACATACAGTACATGCAGGAAAACACAGAGAAATACTATGAATTCACTTAACAGCACCATTTCTAACCTGTGCAACCTCTGAACTACATGTATTTGCCTTATTTTTTAAGTGAAATTAAATACGAAAGTAATTCCCATTCCAAAAAAGTATGAGAAAAGAAAGAAAAAAAGACAGACAGAAAGACAGAATAGAGAAAGACAAGAAGACATCTGCAAAATAATCACGTAGAAACCATATAAATCCAAATTAATAACCAGGCCAACTTAGGAAGTATCATCTAGCTGCTAGAAATAAATAAATGTACCTGGGATGTGTGTCATGCAGGCATTTATCTCTTATTATTTAATTTGTAGTACCAACTAATGAAGCCAAGCATGCATTTAGACAGTTTGAAGCAGATGGACAGCATACTCAAGTTAATGGCAGAGGCAAGTACATCTGCACAGCTCAATAGTTAAAATGGCTTCAACAACTAGAGAAAGTCACAGATGCAGCACTTTTACATTTGGATCCTGTGTATGTATATATGCAAAAATATTTATGTGCATCCTATGCATAGGTTTTCTCTGGGAAAACAGGTTTTTTCCAGGAAGCAGATTAGTAAGGTATAAGCTGCAGTATTGTTAAACAAAAGCTGCCTCTTTTTTCCCTCTATTTTTTTGGAAGCTGTTGAACATCATTATGACAAATCCAATTCTTCCCATTGCTGGTGCAAAAGCCATTGCCCACAGCAAAGCTAATGCACAAGAGGAGACCCCAGTGACTTTGCTACACAACCCAACCACAGTGCTCCTGAGAACAGCAGATCAGGGCAGGGTAAGAAGGGAAGGCCAGTTTCCACTTCCTACAACATAAAATAACATTCTCACATCACAGCTTAGCAAAGCCAAGGTCCAAAATCACACAAAAGCCTCACTGCACTTGAGCCTAGTGGAAAAATCTCCGAAGCAAGTAAAGAGGTTGAGCATATCTGCATTTTACTCTTCTTCACAACAGTGTTTTTTAATTCAAGCACTAGCACAAGCCTAGATACCACCTAGAAGGCAAGTACACAGGTCAGCCCTGATGCCTGAGCATGCACCAGGCAAGCTGAAATACAGGAAAACCTATAATCCTTTATTTACCTCATGGATACAGAGAGGAGTTCATGACCTGTCCTATACACAAGTTTACATTTAAGTGTAAACCACCAAAGTTTAAAAAAAATTGATGAAGCAAACAGCTTTATACCAGTCAGAACAAAAAATATAAGCAGTAAATAGAATTTCAAATTCTTCCTGGTATAAAATTAAACAGATCATAAACTCCAGGCAAAAAAAATACCAACCCAAAAAATGTAAAAAAATTAAGTTAAGCAGTACTTCTTAAGATATATTACCATAATCAATCAATGCAAGCTTAAAAAATCACATACTAATCTCCATGGCTCACAGCTATAATTAACCCTATTAATAAATAATAACAAACAAAATGCCTAAATCTAGATTTTTTAATTGCTTATAGAAGCCAATAAAGCACACACATTATCACACCAATAACTTCATATTTCCTGAAGCAAATTCACAAAAGATGTTTAATTATCTCTCATAGAGCAAAGTTTGAAAGCAGAAAGAGAAAATAAACGGCGTTCTGAATATCTCTTCTGCAAATTTAAGCAAAAACAAATTTCACAGAAGCATTTATTTCTCTTGCAATGCTAGCCTTTGAGTGGTGTGTCTATGAGGCTTCCAATTTACCAAATCCCTTGTTCTTGAGGTGGTCTCTGGGACCGTAGGGTTTTGCTAGCAGCCTCCTCCTGCATTTCAAACAGCATTTATGCAGTGTCTGCTGTGGGCCTCAGCCCTCCTTTGTGTTTGTGCTCTGCCCTGCCACGCTGCACTGCCTCTGCAGCCAGGCACCATCTGCCACTCATGCGTCACATGGGTGACATTTCCTTTGGTTTCAGTTCTAAAAGGTGCTTTAACAGCTCCAGAGTAGATGCAGATCCCAGAAGCTGTGTCCTTTACCCCACCTAACCCTGCCAGAAAAGCATGGCAGAAAAAAAAGTGCCTTCCCTGTGTAGCTTCCTCTGTAGCTGATACTGAAACTGTGACTATATTCAAATTCAAATTCCTCATAACCAAGTTTCAGGTGCACATGCCTTGGTATCTCTCATATTTCTAAGACAGTATTATCATAGAAGGTGCCAAGTGACTGCACTTCCTTTTTACTGAGGAATGTCTCTTGTTTCTATTAATAATATATTAGACAAGGTAGCACTGAAAATTTTTGAAAAGACAAGAGCTCTATTTGTTTCTGTCAGTTTATTATTTCAGAAACAGGAGCTATTACACACATAAACAATTTAAAATACATGAAAGGAAAGACAATAACATGCACAAATGAGAAAAAAAGAGGGATAAAGATCACAGAATCATCGAAACATTTAGGTTGGTAAAGTCCTCTAGGATCATGAAGTCCAGCCATTAGTCCAGAACTGTTTAGTCCACCGCTAAACCATAGAATTAGGAATGGTTTAGGTGGGATGGGCCTTAAAGACCATCCAGTTCCAAACCCCTTCTGCCATGGGCAGGGATACCTTTCACTAGGCCAGGTTGCTCAGAGCCCCATCCAGCCTGGCCTTTAACACCTCTGGGGATGGGGCATCCACAGCTTCACTGGGCAGCCTGTGCCAGTGCCTCGACATCCTTATAGTAAATATTTTTTTTGTAATATCTGATCTTAACCTAACCTGCTTCACCTTAAGGCAAGAGAAGAGTGCTCCCAAAAGCAGAAGCCACATGTTAAGAAAAACCCTCAGCCATAGGGTTTTTCCTAACATGCCTTTATTCTGAAATGGAGACACACATCTGTCTAGTTTTTCTAGGTTACAGAGACTCCTGAATGAGATATTCCCTACCAAGATACAATATAAACATGGACCTCCAAAATGGGTTGTGCTCTGTTTACTTCTCCTCCCATTAGTCAGTGCTAGAGATGGTGCAGGGAAGCATTCAGCTCCCAGCAGCTGGGAAACAGCAAAGGAACTCCGTATTCCTCGTCTTAATGTGATCATATCAAATCGTGGTGAGTGATTTCTTCCAGCCCTGTCCCCAGTGTCATTTCTCAGTGTCCCATGGAATCACAGATGGCAGGCCAAAACGTGCAGTCTGCTCATGTAGCCCATCCTATTGCAGCAATGCAGCATTTGCCTTTACAGCAATCTCTTAATGGTATGTGCAGCCAAGTCCACTTTTAAATACCCCTACTCACTCCTCTGTGAAAGTGAAAACTAAAATCAGTTCTGTTACTTACATGTAGAAATACCCCTGATGTATTTATTTATAGCATGCTCTTGTAGTAGACACCAGAAAAAATAAAGAGGAGGAAATGGGTTTTGAAAACGTTTGGGACAGTTGTATGTAATATTATTACAATTAATTCTCATAAAATCCATCTGCCACACCAAGGGTTTATGTTACCAGGAAACCATTTTAAAAGGGTTCTGAGGAAGAAAGAAATTATAATATCCCTCTCCTCAGTTTCTCACACTTTTCAATCTGCCTTTCACAAAAAAATAGTTATGTGAGCTTTTCCACGCAGACAGCTTTCCCTGGGTTTTATGTGAAGTACTGTGCAGATTAGAGGAAATGCTAGATGCTTCTAACACAAAATTAGGTTTTTCCATCTGAATCATGCAATAGTCAGTGCTATGCTTGCTATAACAGACAAAAACATTTGTATCATCCTATAAATCCAAAAGATGGAAATGAAAAGCAGCATTTTGTCTATGCCTCAGTCTTGTAATTTGGAGGCAGGACAGACTGAAGAGAGACCCGTCTCCTTAAGCCCTTGAAGATAGTTGAGGGGCAAATAGGTTCACATAGGTCTTATGGAAATGGATGAGTAGAAGATGTACAAAAATGGGATAAATCACAAATATCTATGCTAAAGCATAGCACATTTTCTCTTTTTGTCTTCCATGAATTGCTTCCTTTTACATCTCCACCTTCTGTAGACTCTAGGTGTCTGACATGTGCTGGAGGGAATCAGACACACCACCTGGCCCAGAGTGGGACCATCTTCTATAGATGCCCACCTGCATCAGTTTTATCAACAAGTGGACCCATTTAATTCACTGCAATTAAACTTCTACCACTAAAATCAGAACATTATTATTGGGCAAGATAAATTTCATCCTAAAGTGTTCCATAAGTGTCACAAAAAATGTAACTGCAATTGTTTCCAATAAACTCAAAGGTCCTCTTTAAATATTTGTCAAGGACAAACATCATGCAAGGCATCTCCTCACTGCACCTAGCTGCAGTCTTTTCTGTAAGCACTGCTGACATGGAGGTGGGAAATGCAGGACCTACATGCATCTCTTCTTGTCATGAAGAAGAGGGGTTAGGAAAAAGAATAATATGTTGAAAGGAAGGCATGTAATATGTGCCACACCTGAAATGTGCTGAAGTGTTAGAAATAAACAGCAATGAAGTCATAATCAGGCCTGCAAATTAACTCTTATTTAGGTATTTTAAAAATTATCAGTGAAGGCAGAATTATGGCAATTCTAGTATATTTAAATAAGGATTATTTACATTTTTAAGCATTTAAGAAACATTTCTTTCAGTCTGTTATCTAAAAATTTGTCTCATATTTCTTGAGGGGTTTTTTTCCTAGTTTACTACCTAAAAGTTCCTACCAGAAATGTGAAATCAACCTCATTAAAGTCTCATCACAGCAGAAACTTTAAACTGAACTGAATGGAAAGATTCTTAACTTAAATGATTATACAAATTCACATTTCTAAACATTTTTCTTAAAACTCAAATTAGCCAGAGCTTCTGAAATGCCAATGACCTTACATATGCTCCTAAACTATGTGCAAAGATTGGAACAATCAGATCTAATTATGGCAAAAAGCAATTATGCAAGAATATCAGAGCTACTCCTGTTCCAACTGAAAACCTGGCCGGAAACATCAGTAACACTAACATTCCTAACTGCAGGTTTCCATCACCTGGGCAACGAGAGCAACTTGGTGCTAAATTTATGAGCAACAACTTTACATCAAACAGCCTGAAGAAGAGAATGAAATCATTGTTCAGCAGAACCATGAGCACTCAAAATAAAAGGGCAGAGCAAAATCAAGCAACTTGTTAGCAGTCTATATCCCAGGATCATCCACCACTGACAGGTTTCATGGGTTTTGGTGAACACTTGCAACCATCCCAGGCCGGGAGTAAAGTTCTTTACTTCCTGCTATTTTGCAACACTGAGAATTAAATGGACATCAAGATAAACAAAATAAAGCCTAATTTGACAAAATATCAGAGAAATTATGAAATACTGACCAAAATGTCAGCAAGAACATGGGTACTTGCCAGCATGACTAACAGGAAAGTTAAGACATTAGGAAGAATATGTAGCACTTTTTTTTTTTTTTCCTGGGTTTGGGTTTTTTGTTGTTTCTCTGATTGCCTCCCCAAATCTGAAGAGAACTTCTGCGTACGTTTCTTGCATTTCAGACCCTGTAGGGCCATTTTGGGATGCACCATTGCAGACAGTATGTCTGGCAGGAACACATCTGTGACCAGGTGCCCATTAAATCATTTCCTGAGCTGTTTTAGGCCTCTTCTGAGGGCCATTTGGAAGCGTGCCAGTTCTGGTCTAAAATCTGCAAAGAACCACTGATTAATTGGGCTTTTGCTATTTCACTCTTGTAAGGAACTGTGCTCCTCTTACATTCTTATGGGAGTCCTTGAGTGGTTTCATTGGCAATTGCAGTAAATTTACGCCTGTGTCTAGGTATTTTGTAAATTAGATGAAGTAACTAATGAACGGGAAAAATACTTTTTTAGCAGTGCAACAATTCATTGTTTCCTTTTCACAATCATATTTTGGATTCACTATCTTATCTGACGAACTACCCAACATCCAAGTACACAAAACTACCCAATATCCAAGTACACAAGTCTCACAAATTCAATTATTTCCTCTTTACTTTCCATCAAGTAACATCTTGCTATTTTTCTTTTGCTGCACCTAAATCTCATTTTAATGTATACAGGTGCTAATATCTGCACCTAAGGGCTAAATAAGGGAATGATGAATACTCAGTAGGATCTACTGGAGTAAAAGCAATCAGATATATACTCATAAGCAGATATGCAACCTGGAGTATCAAGACCTGAGAAAGGTGGCACAGCACCACAGGCTTCACCAAGAAGGAGTGAGCCTGCCCACAGCCCAGAATGCCAACCTGGCACTGCCATCCCAGGCCAGAGGAACAAGAGCAACATTGCTAGTTTTGCACATGAACACCTGAGATGCAATCAGATTTTATGTATGCTGAATTAACTCACAGTTTAGAAAATGTGTTACTTCAGGGCACAAACATGCAGCTCTTATTTTTGCATTTGAAAATCTACCCTTAAATCCCATGCTATCGGTCAAAAACTTGACACTTGCTTTCAATTAAGAATGATGTATTAGATACACTTATTGGTCAGAAGTCAGTGAGCACCTGAAGAAACAGCTGTTGGGCATCTTGGAAAGAAAGACCCTGACTTCTAATTCCAAGGGAGATGGATGTCAGAAAACTTGTAGCAGTCTGCCCATCCAGCCTCCTACAAGCAAAGTATTTTTATACATCACCAAAAAGTGATTACAAAGATGTGGTAAATGTCACTGTGACTCTGGAATAGACTCCACTATGACTGTAGAAGGCCTCACGAGGCAAAGGTAGACAAGCCAATGTCTTCAGCTCCTCCATGTGACAAGAACATACCTTGTCAGCCTGACACAGCAGCCACTGAAAATCTGTCACAATGAAGGTTAGCAAGTATCTGAAATTACTGATCAATGGGATTCTTGCAACTGGACTTTTTTCAGATGTTCAGAACGTGAGACAAAATAATCTCTCTCTTAACACAAATACTATCAGAGTCTGATCAGCCCTGTTACATTAAGAGTCCCATTGATCTGAAGTTTAAAAATTCTTCCAGGATAAGAAAAGGGTTCACCAAGTCCTCCACAGCAGAGTTGTGCACTCAAACAGTGGCTGCCATATATATAAGTAATATATCTTCCAAAGTCAATGGCATTCCATAGAGTGTAACACACTGCTTTCCTGACAACTTACCACACACAGTCTTGCAGAATGGCAGGTAGAAGAAGGTGGAACCTGTAGTAGTTTGTCTGCTCTCAGCTGTCTGTTAATCTTAGTCACAATAGAGCCAGCAACGAAGAGCAGAGAGAGAGGAGTAACCCCGAGGGTTTATTGTTACACACAGCAGCTTGCAAACCTGGCCTCCCTCTGAAATAAGCCTTATGCCTGAAAACCAGCCCACCTCTATCTCATGATGAGCCCAGTCACATATGCAGGGATGCTCAGCTATTAAATATCAAAGGGATCTTTTTGTCTTGCTTTAGCTTGTTTGCAAAGCATGTTTATTCAAGGCAAGGACAGCTCAAAAGATCAGATGCAGAATGATCCAGTAAATGTAAAATGGAGCTTGTGGTGATTTTGCTACTCCTTAACCTTGAAAGTCACATCACAGAGCAAAAAACAGTGCTTCAATAAAAAAAAAGTGCTGAACATTTCTATTAACTTTGGCTTTCTACCTGACTGGCCTCAGTGAGCTTCTGTGGCTGTAGAATGAGTTTAGTATCTCAGAAAAAGAAATCAGTGGTGGCATAACAAGCACAGCTTTGACCTACATGAGTATGGAAGTTCAGAGCTGGATGCAACACTGCTGTCTAGTTTTGTCAAGGCCAATGGAGCTCCAGCCATTTACACTATTCTGGCACTGGTCTAAATCAAAATTTAACAATGGGTGGTAGGAAAAAAACCCGACCTAATCAGTTACCTTTATTAGCTTTAGGAAAGGGGGGGGCAGCTCTTTCTTCCCCTAAGGCGTTCCAAGAAACATGTCAGAAAGATTCAAATACACAGGCAAAAAGAATAAAACAGCAATGTCACAACAAATAAGAAATGAGAGCTATCAGTAGAACAGATGCTAGTGATGGCAAGGGAAAAAAGGTACACTTTTACATTAGTAGGAGTTGGTTTTTTTTCTGGCAAGTGGCAACTGTGACTGAGTTGATGCTTCCAGAGTATGTTTAAAAGAAGAAATCCAAATAATGGTATATGCCTACAATTCTTCATAGAATCATAGAACATCCTGAGTTGAGACTTACAAGGATCATCAAACTCCACATATATAGACAGATATTTACAGTTACAGACACATGAAACCAACACACTCTATGCGTTATTGTTGATATTTATTTTCAAATACATTTTGTATTTTCAAACAGTTTCTCATCCAAACTCACTGCAATTAATGGAAAAACTTCCATTGCTTTGAAGGGACTTTGGGAGAGACTCTGAGAAGCTACTGCAAAACAGAATTGTTACCTATCTTCCTTGTGCAGTATTTTTTTTTTTTCTTGATAATTATCCTTCAATTAATATCTTTTTTTATTCTTGTAATTGATCTTATCAATGCTGTTCTGTCAAGGCNTTACCTATCTTCCTTGTGCAGTATTTTTTTTTTTTTCTTGATAATTATCCTTCAATTAATATCTTTTTTTATTCATGAAATTGATCTTATCAATGCTGTTCTGTCCAGGCATGGGGACTACATTATCTCCCTTTACTAAACTGAAATGAAAGGAAACCATTGGGCATTTTTTCCCTCTTGCAGCTACATCTGTGTTTATCTGGGCTTTTTTCTTTGGTTTTGCTCTTTTTTTCATTTGCTGTAAATAAAAAGGTCTCCAGAGGAACTTCCTGGATTCTCAGTTTTGAATAAGGCTAATCAGGTTCCCAGAGAACAATCTTGCTTTTTATGTCTATCTGCAGATTCAACACTCTTCAGGGCTCTTCAACAAAAATATTTTAGATCTTCAGAACAAAAGTTGCTGAGCACCAGCTTTAGTTTTCCCCTAAGTTTCCTTAACCCACTCCTTATACACAACTACTGTAGCAGTGCACAACAGGATATTGTGCAGAGTGCTTCGACACAGAGCTCTTAGATCCAAACAGAGAGTTCAGCTCTCTTTGATTACATTAACTTTTTTAATCCAAAAGGTTTTTGGTGAAGCATATGTTCTGCATCATTAAAATCAGATATTCTCACTTTGATCTTTAAGTTCTCTCAGTTGACTGCTTCTCCAAACTACAAACTATTTGAGCTTTTGAAGTTATCTTCTTGCTCTGTACAGAAAACCTGAGCCTTCAGCCAGATTTGATAGGGTTACAAGATAATAACCATATTCTATTGCATTTACTTTTTACCTATTAAACTTAGCTTTACAAAAATAGTCTGAAGCTTTGTCAGAAAAATCTTCAATGCAATAACTGTACACCAGAGAGAATTTTCTATGTAAAGTTAGATACCTAAGTATGCTCAGTAAATCTAGGAGCATTCTGTTTCAACGTACACTATCTTTTACACTCAGTATTTATCAAAGTAACGTTTTTGGTTTTATTTTTTTTTTTCCTTTTTCCTTTTCTTTCAAAGTCAACAAGAGCCTGGATAGGCAAAGATAGAAATCCTGTGCATTTAAAATAGTTTAAATGGCACACAGTGAATGTCAGCAGCCAGACTGTCACACAAACACAAACTTTCCTCAGCACGGAAAGCCAGAGAACAATTGCAGAAGTTGAAGTGTGACATTACAGCAAGATTAATTAAAGAAGCTGGGCCAGCTGAAAACAGCCAAGAAGGCCATTTGTCACTGGACCACAAGAGGCATTAGATGGCTTCCAAAAATAGCAGGACTACTGGTCCCATGACGCATCTGAGTGATTCTGGGAGGAAATACCGAGCCCGGCCAGAACGGCCAGCCTGGAGATGTGGCACACGAGGCATCCAAGCTCCCGACCCCATTGACCGGGTGTTAAAAGCTTTGGCCAGAACTATTTGGTTCTCAAATTTTACAAATAATAGTGAGAGAAGAAAACTTTCAACCAGATGCAAAAAAAATGCTAGTTAAAATGAGAGTAAAAGGTAACTTCAAGATGGAGTTATTAACGCTGATGGAAAAAGACAATATTTGTGATTCCATGAAGGAGGAGGGTCACCCAGTCAGTTTCTTAAGACATTTTAACATGACACTAGAGGTGGAGGAGGTGTGATTGAATGTGAATGTTCATGAAATACAATCCACATATAGTGAGCAAGTATCGATTCATAAAGTAGAACAAAAGCCTCAATGTTTTTGATTAAATAAAGTAATTCCACATTAAAATTTACCAAATAGCATCTTATAAATGAGACATTTGTCAAGAATCAAGCATCAAATAAAATGCATTCCCTAGTATGTCCTGTCTGTGTGTATAAGAGTGACTATGTCTCTGTGTGTCTGTAAATAAAAAACTACACATTCTATTTTAATTTGGGAAGTTATTTTCATTTCAAGCATTCTCTGCATGGGGCAAATGACTTCTGAAGATGAAAACATTTCCCACACATGCTTCACATCATGTAACAAGAGAAAGATCACTCCCAAATTCAATCTCTCATTCATGTCTTCCCATCCCCCTTTTTTCTCCCTGTTTCTTTTTCTCTTAAAGAAAAACAAGAAAGCAAGAAAGTGAGAGAGAAAGCAAGAAAGAAGTGTTTGGCAAATCAACAACAGAAATATTTCAGAAAATGTCCAAGCTATAAAATTCTAAACTTAATTCATACTGAATCACATGAAAAGAGACATCTTGTGAAGAAAAGTCATTTCTACATGCCATCTTTTTCCAATTACTTCTCAGTAACAATTTAATGAGAGCTGTAAAATACAGTACATACCCACCACTGCATGACTGCAGTACTCAACACTTCTGAAACTCAGGTATCCAAATTTATCAGTTTTCTGTAGCGCCTGTTCATCCAAATACTTCAGCATATGTATTCATATAGTTATTTACCATAACTGCATTCAAAGGAGTAGTTCATCTGATGTTTATGTCTCTGATTCTGAAACTATATATGATGGTCCTAATCCAGCAGAGGTTTAATAACTGAGACCCATTAAAACTGATGAAATTCTAAACTTAAAGAATTTCAGTAGAGTTTAGCAGCAGAAGCATTTAGTATGATAAAGAAAATTATGTAAACTTAATATTAATTTTTCTTGCCTTATTATATTTTCATTATATACTTCCTAGATTGAGTAAAATCTATACTATCCAATAAACATAATTATATGAAATATTCATATAATAGACTAAAGAAAGTAACAATTAAAAGCCCATGATTTAGTTACTCCACGTAACTCATCATTCTCAGAGAACAAAATATTGGATTAATTAATTTACTTTCAATCAAGCACTTACAAGCACTCTTCTAGAGAGAGACTCTATTTTCCTTCTTTGTTTCGCTTACTATCTACTTCCATAAAAAACAAAACTTACCTAAAATTCCTATCTTGTTGTGGAACCTCATTGTTAACCACATTAGAATAATTTCATAAACAGTATATAAAGAGATATAAAATAATTTAAAATATTATTAGCATGTTACTTCTTGCAATGCATCGAAATTTATAAAAATGATTCAATACTTACTGCAATATCTACTCAATATTTAACTTTATACATATAACTTTGTTTACATGAATTTTTACTACATTTCTGCTCCTTCTCCCAGTTTTCTGCAATTTCAAAACCAAACACCCTGTGAAAGGTATTTCTTGTCTGTATGCATTGCAATGTTGCTGCACTCACCAAGAAAATGTATATACACACACATTTTATTCTGGTAGTGTTTTCTTTTGCCTGTATGGATTTTAAAACAGTAGGGAAAGATTATATTCAACTAGGCAATAACAATGCAGCCTTGAAGATACAGGAGAAATTTCTTAGATGGTATCTGCACACTGATAAGGAGGAAACAGAAGAGGGATCTGGGAAGAGCCTGTTTCAGGGGCAGCCTTCCTACAGGTCAGAAGAGTAAATTCATTCTTGTCTTTGTAGAGCTTCCAGCTCAACAACATCCTACTATTCTGCACTTTGGAGGAGGAGGAACCTTTATGCCATTAGAAAGTTTCTGTAGATCTGGAAAACAAATGCTATAAAATTAAAAGAAAACCAGAACCTGAGCCTGAGCCAGTGGCTATTGAAAGCCAGTGGAAGGGAATTCCATTGCCCTCAATGGTCTTCTGTGTGTGCAGCAATACTTATGAGCTGCACACATTAGCTGATCACTTGTTCTCAGCTTATTCTTAATCCTATTGTACAAAACTAATGTTCATCTTCTAATGACAATCTAATTGCTTGGTGCCATGTTTACTAGTGGGAATGAACCACAAGCTATGTCACTGTGAACTGAGGGGAGTATTCCAGTGACTGGGAGGTTAAAAACTCCCAATCTGTAGAGAGGAAAAACTTGTTTAACTCTCTGGTACAAATTATTTCCAGGTGCTGATAATTATCACTCATGGAGCTTGATTTTCCGATTTCTACATCTAAATATATACTTGACAAGTTAAACTTTTCATCATGTGTAGCAGTCTCCTAAAGGCTGAGAAGAAGGACAGGCTGCTGATGGTTGAAACCCATTTCACTTAAAATAGCAATGCTTAATTACAAGTCTTGTTGTTTATTCCTTTTCAAAGTATTTCAAATATATCTTTCTCCCAAAGGAAATAATATTGTATATTATTAAACAGGTAAGGGTTATTGCATCTGCTCATGAACAGGAATTGTGAATAGCCGTATAATTACTTGGGAAGGCTCAGAAACTACACAGAAAAAAAAATGTCTATCAAAAGCTAATGTTTTCCATTATCTCAACTTCCTGAAGTTATCTTCCTGTACACACAGAATTTTGCTATTCATATACAAAATTCACATGAGTGTGCATGTGTTAACAGAGACATGACATATAAAAAAGCAACAGATTGAAGCACTAGGTGTTTAAATGTATGTTCAAAGTATCTATGCAAGCCCTCATACTTACATATTTTTGCCGCTAACCAGACAAAAAGTTATTCAAAGAAGGTAAAATGGGGTCTAGCAAGCAAAAATTCAGAAGGAGCACCCTATAACCACACTCGTGTTTCTTCAAGTTGTTGCCAGTTTTAACCTTCTGTGCAGCTTTCTGTCATCTTTCAGGAGCCTGCTTTTTTGCCCATCTGGCATCAGTAAAACTGATCAATTAATTTTGAAGCAACTCTGACATAAGTTTATTAAAGGTGACCCAGGAGACTCTATTAAAGTGAACTTTTAGCTAAAGTCATAAACGCAAGTGCTTCCCATGCAGTATTAGAATTATACATAAAATCATCATAAAGATCTGTACCAGTCATTCTTATACTTGCTGCAAAATTACAACTCCTGAAACCCTAGAAAAGGTCAACCTCATGATCTACTGTGGCAGGATCATTCTAAAGGACATGCCTTAAATCAGGAAGATGTCTTTTTGCATTAAAGACTGCATTACAGGAGGGCGAAGGTGCTGCTTGTTTCCCCAACAGCAAACACCTGCAGACTCCAGGCTCTCAATACCTGCAGCATTACTAATGATTAAATTAATAGTGGCAGGGCTTGAAATTGAGTCCACTTGATCTTAGGGTCTCACAGATTAAAGTATTAGTCCACTGAACCATGTTACTAGGTTTCACCTTAATCTATTAGATACTTCCTTGTCTTTGTTCAATAAGAATGGTAGGAAAAAAACAAAATAGCAGAAATCTTGGAAGAGTGACAAGTAAATATGCAGAAATTTCAACAGACAGCCTAGTCAAAGGATACTTAACACTGACTGTCAGCAAATTAAACTACACTGGGCTGTTCTAGGCCAGATCCTCAGCTTTTATAAATTAACAGGCCTCCAAGGCTCTGCAATTTTCATTTGCAAGGATATGAAAAAATATATTTTATTACTTTGATGCTTTCATGCTAGAATGAAAACTCTGGGAGAACTGCAAGGAAAACATTCAATTTCTATCTGGATAAAGTGATGCAGAGGCAAATTAAATGACTCAGAATCACACAACTGTTTGAAGACAGAAAAAGCCATAAAATTATCACTCTTTCTGTTCTTCTGTTCCCACCATTAGTCTTATGAACCAGCGTACCTGGCACCTGAAGAAGAAACACCATTTGTTAAACATCAATTCAGGTACTAAGCATGGATGCACTCCATGATTGTATTTTGACCTGCATTTACCCCACCTAGTTCTAGGGATTCATTGATACACCCTTTCCAGGTACTTTGGTAACAGAGGAATGAGAAGCAATTCAGATACCAGCAATTTCAGAGCCCAATTCAGATACCAGATGAACACCCTTCCTAAGAGCACCACCCATCATCATCATCACCATCACCATTCTCTCCCTCACGGCAAGAAAAACCCAGACCAGCTGCACTGGTTAGATGCCTGCTACTGGAGAAACAATTCAAGCCTATGTCTTTTACTCTTATTATATGTTGTGTGAACACAACATTATGCAAAATGACAAAAAAACCCTGAGTCTTTACTTATATGTAAAAATGTGGCCTGAGTTTCCTAGTTCAACAGTTCCACAACCAGAAGCCTCTGTGAATACATAAAGAAAGTCAGAGACCATGAGGATTGAACAGCTTGAAGAGTTCAAGACAAATGCAAAGAAATCAGAGATACCATTAGAAGCACATAGAACAAAAGAAATTCTAGCCAGAAATACCCAGAAGCTTATTTCCTTCATGTTTCACAGAGCATATTGCAAAACTGCAGTGAGTTGGCATGAATTTGTCAACTTAAGCTCTGGTAGGAAATGTCTAATAGTGGGAGATCACCCTTATGATGGCAGAGGCAAAATGAACTAATACAAAAGGCAGGTGGTGAGTGGTAGCAGAAAGGGCTGCTGCCAGTAATTGATTTGGTCTCTTGTAATTTCTTTTTCTTTCTTTCTTTCTTTCTTTCTTTCTTTCTTTCTTTCTTTCTTTCTTTCTTTCTTTCTTTCTTTC
>VZRH01000513.1:385640-430431 GCA_013397555.1 Urocynchramus pylzowi | reverse complement strand
CCTCCCTCCCTCCCCTTCTCTCTTTCTCTCCCTTTCCCTCTCTCTCCCCTTCTCTCTCTCACTACACCATATTATACCCTCCAAGTCCCTCCTTAAATTGCATCCTGAGCACCATTCCTTGTTTGTGTGACCTTTGCTCCAGCACAATCAACCCCAGGGAGGAACACCCCCAGTGTTCAACCTGGGGCTGCAGGAAACAAAGATACACTGGAGTAACTCCCCATTTCTTTCCCATTGGATAAAACATTAAATCTTAAATTGCAAAGGAATTAAACAATGCCTTGTAGTACATGACATCACCGCATTTAATCATCTCCAACATTCTTACACGTTCACTTAAGACTTGAAAAGGGAGAATTCACTTCACTTCCGATAACGGGTTCCTAAAGATTTACTCGTATACATTTAGGTGTTTTTAAAGCACCACATTCCAGCACCATTTCTAAAGATATTCTTAACACAATTTAGCAAAAGCTCTGTAATCCAATACTTATGACATGAGCTGTCAGGCATAAAGTATGCCAGAATCTCTTAAGTCCACACACAGCAGGACGCAAACCTAGTAGCAACTGTACTGAATTACAACCAATAGGAGAAGTCACAGGTCACCGAAGCCACACAGAGTCCTGCTACAGCCAACAATGAAACTTAATGAACTTTCCATGTCCAGAACCATCCGCTATAGAGCTTCTGTAAAACAGATTAATGATAATAGCGGCAGAAACTAGGGGAAAAATGCAAGAAGTGGAAGCCTGGCCAATATTCCATTTGTAATTTGTCACACTATCACACAATAAGACTTCAGTATGAATGTGTTGCCAATTTACAATTCAAATAAGCTTCCTTGAATTTTTTAAAAGAATGGACTGTACACATCAGTCAGTATGACAAAAAAATGCCCTGTCAGGTTAATTTTAAATGCACTTTTTATTTGTTACTGTTAACTAATCCCTATAATTATTTCTGATTCTTAAAAGAGGCGTAAATTATAAATAAAATGCAACTCCTGAACCTCAACTGGAATGGGACTTGTTTCTGTAAACCTCACAGTATTCCCTAATTTTCCCTAATTTACAATATTTTGACTTCACCCTAGCTGGTTAAAGGGCAATTATTTTAATATTTTTAAATTATTTTTTTAGGGTTTTTTTTTACGACATCAAAAGCTTCATTATATAACCAGCAAAAGGAGCACATTTGTTTAGAGCTTTACACAGGGTCTATTGAGGCAATACCTATTTTTTTTTTTCATTTGCTTCAAAGGCCTATTGATCAGGCAAGCATTATGAAAAAAAGAAAATGTTTCTTTTTGTAAAACACTGTTTACCTATAGGTGATGAAATTCCTCCTGGCTGTGAAATTCAGCAGATGGACTATCAGGGGGATGCATTTGGCCTACTGCAGACTAGACACTGTTTCTGTCGGAAGGTGCAGTGCTTTGATGATGCAGAAAATAAAGCCCATGCTGTTTCTATGTTCTATTAAAAGGAAAGCCATTAAGATGGTAGTTAAATGGTCAAGGCCTAAAATTAGACTTCCCACAAAAGCCAGTGGTAAAAAATAGTATTTAAACAATTGCTTCATAAAACAAAAGTTACTCCGAGTTTCTGAAAAATAAAGCAAAAGGCCACAGAGCCGAAAAATCCTTTCAGTACCTGAATGCCCACCTAGTTTTAACCATGAGCAGTCAGTGGCTTCAGTGTCATGGAAGACACTAAGAGAGCAAGTGGGTAGTTCCACCACAAGTCAAATAATCACTAGGTTCACTTATAGCATCTGCTAGGAAAAGCAGAAGTAAATTGTATCTTTTTTCAACCAGCTTCATGTACTGCTACTTCATGTAGGATTATTGTACTTTCTCAGAGGGTTCACTGCAAAAGGTCACTACTTACCTGGCAACATGGCTCATTTCACTTATTTGTGTATGATAGCCTAAGTCATGCATGCTATTTAGAGAAAAATGTTAATTTTTTCAGTGTCTTTAGGCAAGGCTACTTACAAAGGGGCATAACAAGACATTAAAAACCAAAAGAATCAACTGGCAGTAAGATGAACAACATGCAATAATTCATTAGCCTACTTAAACTCAGAGCTGTTTTACTCCAAATCAAATTTCCCACGGCTTTGATACTTCTTTGGAAATAAGTTTCCTTTTTTTTTTTTAAATCTTCAGTTGATCATTGATTTACACTTATGTACAGTTTATAGTAGGAAAAACTTCCAAGTGTGTCTTATGCAATCCCTGAATAGAAACAGAGGAGATTTACACACAGGGGAAAGTTTTATTGAATCAAAATGTAGAATATCCTATGTATTTTCCAAGATAGGATTAGTAACTAGGAACTCTAAAGTATTACTGCCAGTCCTGATACTGATTATATTCTGTATACATTGGCAGGTCCCATAACCTCTCTATCTCTGATTGTAAAATGAGGATATTACTTATCAGCCTCACAGCAATGTTGTGAGGATTAGTTAAAGCTAGGAAAAGGACATACAGTGCTTTACTAAGTAAAATCCATCAAAAACACATGCACAGTAAATGGCACCATGTAATTTGACCTGGAATTTAATTCAGTTATAGTCTATGATAGTCAAAGTCTTTTGGATAAACAAAAGTCTACTTACATTTCAACCAAAACTGGAACTAGACCTAAAATGAATTTTCAGTGGAGGTTCAAAAAGAAGCAGTCATTTTCAAGGGTTGTTCTATTATCTGTGTCTTTCTCTCTAATTTCTAGTTCTAACTTGTGGTCAGGAGCAGCTCTGATACCTTTCCTTGTAAGAAAGCTTGTTCTTGCAGTTATTTCTGGCACATCCTGCAGGTTCAAGGAAGGTTTGGGTAGCTTAGCTAAGCACCTCAACTTTGGGGTACTTCTGCAAACTGAAGCAAAACTCACCGCCTTTGCCAATTCCTTATTGTAATGCATTTATGGTCTCCAGTGCAGAAGAAAATTGTCTTCATTTTAATTGAAAATGTTAAAAGCAAAGTGAGTACAAGAATATGAGAACTGCAACTCCCTGAGGTGACATTCAAGTGGAGACTGAAAGAGGGTGGAGTTCTTAATCCTAAAATTAGGCTTGTAATACCTCCAGTGCATACCACCTGGAAATGTACAGTTTTTCAAATACACTAATGTAGCAGATGAAGTGCACAGTTATTATTTCAGGGCTACAGAGTTTATCACTATCCAGTGAAACATGAAGGTCAGCTATTTACTGATCCAAATGCTGTTTTCTTGAATGCTTTTACTCAAAAGTTTCCTTGAGGCAGCGAGATGGTCAAGGAGAAACTGGCACACAGGCTTGTGAATGACAGCAGCTTTGCTACCTGATCTGAAAATCACTCCTTTAATAGAGCCAAGTCAGAATCAAGGTGAGATTTGTGCTGCTTCTGTAACTAGGGACAGTTCTGATTCTTCAAGACCTCTAATTTACTGCTATCACTGCAGGGAAAACACATGATGCCATTTTTTGATGCCCTTCTCTATCAGGTTTTAGAAACACTATTGCTAAATTACAGCTTAAAAATTTTTAGCTCTTTGTTACAAATCTAAGTCTTATGAACAAACTAGACCTAGATGGGCAGCCCATTTCACCAACACAGTCTACAGCTGGAATTTTTGATCCTTTGCACATAAGGGAACTTCTTCAACTTCAGTTCAGTAGAGCCAATATGTCATCCAAAACCACTGCACTCAGTAAAACAGTGGCAAGTTTTTCTTTTATACTGTTTTCTATCATAACTGATACATCAGTATGAAAATAAAAACCATTACCTTTATTTCAGATGTAGACTCAGTTCCTCCAGCAACTTACCAGAAGTTTGGTTCTCATACAAGTTGATAGGACCTCACACAGTGAGAGGTCAAGCAGTTCATCCACAGAAGAGGATTAACTGTGCCATTCGCAGTTCCCACTTGGGCAATTTGAGGAATATGTTTTCATGAGCTGTATTTCTCAAATGATAACATATTGAAAGGTAGCCAAGCCCAGTGAAAGGTGTAGTTATTGACTGAAAGACTAATTTGATTACTCAGTGCAAAAACCAGACAAATGTAAAAAACCTGAAAATCCACAGAGAAGGAGAAGAAAACTTATGTTGGTATATGCTCCAAATAAGTCTCCAAATAAATTATTGCAATGTGCAGTATAAATGTGACCCGTATTAACTTACTTTCAAGTTATCTTTTGTTTAAATAGGAGGTTTTATATTCAATGTATTTGGTCGCTCACTTTGCTGCTCGATTCTTCTTTCTTCCTCTCTTGGCAGATCTCAGTTGGGCCCTCCAGGATGTAGTCTGAATGTGTCATAACTATTCAGTTCCTTCCTGCTAATGCCTCTTAGCATTTTACTCTCCTTTCTGACTCCACAGTTTTCACCTATTCGCCTTACTCTTGTTCCACCATTTCCCTCATCCTTCCTCAGTGCACTTCTCTTCTGTTTCCTTTCTTATCAACTACATCTATTTACATGCTGGGGTTGAAATTTTCCCGTGGGCTGAATGAACTGTTTGCTGTGCTGCTCTGATTATGAAGTACAACAGACAACAATACTAATAAAGCTAAGATAGGGTAATTCAAGTCTGTTGAAGAAAAACTAACAACAACAGAACACAATGGAATAATCATTCCCTTAACTCAGTGATTTCCCTGCAGCAGAAAAAGGCTTTCTGGATTACATACAGAATAACCTTGGCACAGCTTCATATAAGTGCTGGGGCCTACTAAGGAAATGTTTGATATTATGCCAGCAATGGGCAATAAAACTGAAGTAAATCAGATACTAAATGGGCAGGACACAGCTTTCTTTTAGGGCTTTACAGCACCTAGAGCATGCCCATCATTACCAGATTTATTTTTTTTTTTCCTTTTTAAGATTTCTAAAAAAGGGTTAACTGTACTCAGTGTCATATTTCTTTTCCATTAAGATGTAGTTTGCCTATTTCTGATCCAAAATCACTGTTTAAAAATACAAAGTAACAGGTCCTTCTTTATCAGTGACATAATAGAATGAATTAATTATTGCTCTTACCTTATAACTAACTTTATGCAAACCCAAGACAATGTATCTTTTGTTTATAATCCTGGACTTCAATTATGTTTTCAATTAGAGTCATTTGTTTATACACATATGGACTTCTGAGGTTTACTTCCTACAAGTATAATATGTTCTCTATTCATAGTAATCTGAACTGCACGGGCCAGATTCAGCTCTGTTGCAGGTGAGTGTAAATCTAATTTGTTCTGATTCTGACATCCACACTACCAGGGCAAAGAATAAAGCAGACTTAACTCCATGAAGCTAAACCCCTGAAAATATCAGATCATTTCGGTTAGAACTCGGTATAAAGTGAGGGATTACGTTTCACATAATGACCTCTGTAGTGAGTCCAATACCTTGTGTTTGTCAGAATTCTTGCAGAAAGGCATTCAGTCTTCGTCTCATGTATCAAAAAACGGACACCCACCTTCCCATTCTAACAGTACTTTTTTCAATTGCCACCAGTCATCACTACTGAAACATATCCAATACTTCTCATTTGAATGCATTTAATTTTGACTTTCAACACTACTGCCTTTTTGCTTTACATTCAGAACAAGCAGCCGAGAGTGGTGGCTATTAGTACTCAGTAATTTTTTCCTGTGAAGATATTTAGTACCATTAATCAATTCAACTCTCAGGCTCCTTGTTGTTAAGGAAAGCAGATCATTTTCTAAATGTCTGTTCCACTCTGTAAGACACTTGCTTCACTGAATAATTATGTGTCTTTCCTGCTTGTCCCTTCATTTTTATTTATTTTTAAAATTTATTTATTAGAAATGTTCATAATTCTCTTGCTAACAAAACATGATGCAATGGAGCAGAGCCATCTGGATTTGGATTTCAAGCTATTTGTGATCAAACATATGAAGACATATTGTAGAGATGGCTAATTGCATTTCCATTTATTTCCATTACAGTAATTTTGTCCTCTAAAAGGGCTGCAGAGAAAGCTGGATTATTTTTACACTGTTAAGACAAGTGGAAACAGTTTGTAGAGAAAAGCTGAGGCCACAGAGCACAAATTACAATAGATCTTTGTCTTTCAAAGGTGTTGCTGAATATTTTACTCCCTATAAACTGTTCATGGAGTTGAGCCCACGGATCAAGCAGAGCATGGTCCTAAGCTATCAAGAGGATGCCAGCAAGATAAATGCCATTTCCCTTTTTCATTGGTCATGCTGGGCATGGCCTATTATCTTTAAATGGACTGAGCAGTAGAGAAAAGAACAAGGATACTATCTCTACACAGGTTTGTCACTGTGAGACATTACTGACAAACAAAGCAACTGCAAAAGCCAGTGCTGCTTCTCTGTAGACAAGACAGACAAGTCAAATATTTAAAAGTGATTGTTCATAAATTATCATCATCCCCATCCCCAATAACAAGGATATTTTTCAGGCAAGTAAACTTTGCCTTGGGAAAACATATTCAGGACTTTTTTCAGACTTAAGGCAAATTAAGGTCAGTGACTTTAATCCCTTTCATTGTGATTGCCTTGTGCACTAGGAATGCAATAGGATAGAACAGGCTAATGAATGAAAAACTCATTCAGCTGCAGCTCAAATTCACTCATCCCATCCTGCAAAATTTACCTCTTACTTATGCTCATCTAGTTCAAGTGCATCTCACATCATACCTCTTTTGTCTCTTGTATTTCCCTTTTTTAGGCCTTTGCTTCCATTCAGCGTAAGTAGTCCAGCCCACCAGGTGCTTTAAATCAATGTAATTCAATTAATTTCAGTGGGGCTGTACCAGCCCCACCTCCCAGCCCATCACTGCTGGCAGTGCCCTCTTCTCCCTGCCACTGAGTCCTTTGCTGGGAAGTAAACTGGACTCTGTATCTTGCCACCATTATTGAGATACTGCTCACCTGCTTTCAGCTCTTCCACCATAACATCTCCACTTTTAAATTTCAATCCTTTCTCTTCATTTATATTATTTAAAACTCATTCAGATACGTACCAATGTCTTTTGCTTTGCAAGAACCATGTCACACACTCCCCATCTTATCTACTCAAAACACACATGCCAAAGAATACTGTCTCATTCATCAGCTGACCAACTCAAGTTTCCTTCTCTGAGTACTTCCCACCTACTCCTCTAATATACAAACCTGAAAATGGTTTTTTGAGAAGGAAAATCCTTTTCCTTTCAAAGACCAGAATCGAACACTTCTGTGCTGATCACATATTTTCTTATGTTGCAAAGTCTTAAATTAGAATGAAACCTCCTCTGAGAAAGTGCAGTGCCTTATGATGCATTGCACTGTAACGAGTTGCTAAAGTGAATTGCATCTGCTGGAAGCCTCTGCAGTTTAGACTGCCCTTAGACAGAAACAGATAAAGATGACAACTTGCATTTTATTGTTTGTGTGACGATTAATCCACTGTGACAATGCAGAAAGGTGACTGTCCCCAGCCTACACTGGGTGACCTCACTGGGTAAAAAGGCAGGAGGCTTGGACTTCCTCTGTTCCACTGAATGGGGAGTTACAACCCTTCTTTGGGCTCACTTTCTTACCGTCTCTACCCTCCATTGGAGCTTTACAAACTGAGGAAGACTGAAACCTTCCAAAGTTCACAATCTGAAAATATCAATGCACAGCAATTAAAACTCCCCAGGAAAATGTAGCATTCGAGGGCTATGTTCATTGGGTCAGGATGAAGCTTCCACACCAGAGAGCCAGAAGAGCTCTGTATGGCAGGAGGTGTCCTCAGCCACAGCTGATGGACTGCTTGAATCCTTGTTCTTGCCCCTTCTTGTGACTTCCACAGTCCAGGTGAATGTCCAAAAATTATCCAGAGAGCTATTTTTCACAATATATAAATAAAGTTAAATATTTAGGGCACATTCCAGCATAGGAAAAAAAAAAAAAAAAAAAAAAAAAAAAGTGAATCCTCTAAGGTTTTTTATGTATATTTTGTTTTGAACAGCTATGGCTTTAATGTGACTTTGAAAGCCCACTGACTAGATATGGTACCATCTGAGTGAGGAAATAAGAATGGGGAGAAGACTTTTATGTTTATTCTTCACAGAGCTTTAAGAAGAATTCATGGTATCTTTTTTCAATTTTCTATTACAGATTTTTGTGCTTTTAGCAGGATTTGACAAAGTTGCTGCTAGATGTCTGCATCATGGAAAAAGTGCTAGTGGCCTGCCTCAGATGCAGGACACTTGTTCCATCCCCCCAGCCACATTTCCCAGGTTTTATAGGTATTCCCAGCACTTTAAAACAGTGCACTGCTAGCTCTGTATTTACCCATGGCAAATTTAATCACAAGAGTTTTACAGCATTTGAGCTTAAGGATTAATTACAAGCTTTTCATTATCATATGCCTCAGTAGGGCAATTTGAAAAACACTACTTAAGGAATATCTTTATTCTTACATGGGCACTCTGGCTTACATGCTTAATGCAGAATAAAGTTCTGCAAGTAAACTACCATGAAGTCTTTGGAAAGAAAGACTTTTTTTTTTGTGTTGACACAATACTGTTTTTTTCTTGTGTTGACAATGGGCACAGCTCACTACACTCAGCTGCCAAGTGAGCAACCCAGAAGTACTGATTTCTTTCACAAGACAGATTATTTTATTATCAACAAAATGCTCAGTCTGAAAGAAAGTGGTCCAAAAGTCAAAGGCCTCCCTCTAGTCTGGGGACCTGCCTCTGAAATAAGTGTAGAAAGTCTGATCCTTTTAAGCAACCTTTGAAAGCAGATTACTTGATAGTTCATATCCATTTTTATTAGGCATCACAACTTCTTTGTTTTTGATGAAAAACTCACTGTTAAGTTGCTGACAAGTGGCATTGGGCTACAAAAGTGTTCTATTAATGCAGATCATGCTGATTACATGATTTGAAACAATTGATTTAATAGTACTCCAATTAAAAACAGTGAGAGATGATGAGGAACATAGAAAAAGGCAGAATATAAGTTTTGCTCCTTCCAACAGACCTGTTCCCAAAGGTAAGGTATTGTCTACACAACCTTAAGCCAAAGTGATCTCAGGAAATATCAACTCTGCAGAAGCCGAGTTCTCCAGACTCCAGTAGGTCTCTGGGACACATAAAGACTGGAAGCTTCTTGACAAGAATATCTGGGTTTTTCACTGGTTTTCTGTCATCCCCCAATGTCTGTGATCTGTAACAGCTTTCCATGAGAGAGGAGGATGTTACTGCTGTTTTTCTGAGGCTCTGCTGTGAGCCACTGTAAAGGAGATCCAGGGGACCACATTAATAGTTTCAATGACTGACAGTTGTCACATGGATATTGCTCAACTCTCCAGGAGCCCATTCTCTGCTAACTGACCCTACTGAAATGTCACAGAATGAAGATTTTAGAGATGGCTGCAGTGAAGAGGATAATTCTAGAGCAGGGAAGCATTGTCTTGATCCAGTGGGAAAATACAGGGGAAAACAGAAGGGCTCACCCAGCAGATGGGTTTCTAGCTGACCAGTTGAATTTTTCAAAATAACATATATTAAAATGTGTGATAAAAACCATTTAAAGATAACCTGAAAGAACAAAACCAAACTATTCATCAAGAAACTTGCCACATCCTCAGTTTTCCGTTACACACTACACTTTCATAACCAGTTTCACAGGGTTTGTCATAGTTAAATTAGTTTTGTCTACATTTATTTCTAAGTTTCTAAGTTGTGTGGGTTTGTTTTATTACTGTGAGTGTCAGAGAAAACTGGAGTTTCTCGTGTTATTCATAATATGGAAGAATCTACAGGACTATCTGAATTTAAGCCCCCAGCAGCTCCCAATTCCATATAAAGCTGAGGTTATTAATTCTAGGTAAAACACAGCATTACTGTACAAATACTGTTTCCTGGTTCTGATAAGCACTATCTATTCAAGCTGCTTCATTCAGAGCGTTTTCCTGTCTGGTTTTTCACTGAAATTAAAGTTTTACAGTCAGTAGCATAAGTGGTGGGAATGAAATAAAACCAACAAAAATCAAAACATGCCCTGCCCCCCCTCCCCCCAAACTAGTCATTTTTTAAAGGGCAAGTGTGAAAAATGTATGCTAATAAGGGCATTTATCATCAAAAAGCACTATAACTCCTTGAATTTATCCAAGCAGGCCTTTGAGAGTTCAAAGAAACAGAGAGATTATTAATATTATGATGTTTCCAGCTAAAATTATTGAAATGATTACTCAAGGATTGAGAAGAAAGCCATTTGAATAGATACTGCTGTACATCTTATCCAACAAACACTAAAAATAAAATTCTGTAGAGACAGAGCATAATGCAAACATCTTAAAGGGTAAACATCAAGTACAGTTTTGTTGCTTGATTCAATGAGCACGTACATTCACCTCTTAATTTATTTACTTTTGGTCAGAGCAGTACCACTAACTCATCAGATAAACAAGCTGGTCGGTTGACTACATCCCACCAGGCAGTGTCAGTTTTTAGCAGGTGTGCCTGAAGGACTCTTTCCTTCTGCTCTTTGAATCATTCTGTAGACACTAATGAGCATCCCTCTTCAGCTTTAATTATTAGTCCCTGACAAGTCAACATAATAGGAATCAGCTTAACCAAGCATACTCCCCAGTGACATGTTCAATTACTCAGGTTGTACTTCTCTGCAAGAGGTCTGAGGGGTTGCTAATTTAACATTGTCAAAAAAATAAACAGAGGTATTGGTTACCATTTATCTTTTGACCCTTATGTCACCAAATCTAGCAAGATACCTCCTCCTGGAATGGAGCACAAGATTAAATACTTCAAAATTACTATTCTGGTTTTGCTTTTTAAATAAAATTAACTACTACCTGTAAAGTGATTTATGTCAAGCTATGTTTTGTGAGGAGAGACACTGACATTTTGACAAGTGTTTGTTGATGTATGATTGTATTTATAAAACTGTTTGGTTTTCCAGTTTTATAAAATACAAAAGTGGTAGTATTTATTCATTCATATTTACTGCAAAAATAAAGTACCAGAATTAGTTAATTTCTATTTTTGGCAAACACAAACAGCTGTTTTCCACAACCAGAAATATCAGTGTTAGAAATGAAAGTAGGAAGCCTTTTATTTAGCAAGCTCATTATTAAGAAATTAAATGACATTTTGGAGGTTAAAAAAAAAAGACAGTCTCTGCAAAAAAGAGTATTTACAAAATGTTTTAAGACTAACTAATTGCACTGGATTTAATTCAAATTTAGTAAAAAAGAAATAGAAATTATATTCTACTTTTAAAAGGTAAATTATTGTTTAATCTGACCTCAACAGGTAATAAAGGACCTAGAACCTTGTCCAACAGTGTTGGCCTCAAGTACTGCATTTCTGGTGACCTGAACAGGTTTATTATCATCCATTTGGGCAGCAAAATGGTATTCTCCTGCAAAAAAACTATATTGTCAAATACAAAAATATAATCATAGTCTTGTCAAATGACTATAGTGTCATTCTGAACATCTCCTAAACATCTACAGATAGAAACATGAGCGAGTTTTTTTTCTTAGCTTTCTTTGATTATTTAAGTGGACAAGGCTGCAATTTTAGTACTGCTTTACAGAATACTTCCAAAGGATGAAAATACTTTAAAATAGTCAGTATAATTTTGTATTGTTTCCTTTATCAACACATTTCACAAAAAATAAAATCTGGATGTTGCAGTACTGAAACATTGATACATAAGTCTCACATTTCCTCATTACAGCAATAACCATCTTGATGACCTACTATGCTATTTACCAAACATATACTAAAGCTTAATGCATATGACAATAAAGCAAGTACTCATTTTATAGTAAATATTTATGTAAGCACTTTGGACCACAACTAAGAATTCAGTAAAAACACAGACAAAGTTCTTGCAAAATGGAAACTTCATTCACAAACCTTGGTTTGGGTGGAAGCAAGACCACAGCATGTATCTCTTACTATTTCACAACTACACATTCAACCTCTTCCAACCTTTTGATCTTCTTCCATGTTTGTTCCACTGTTCTTATAAAACAAAATCACATTTAAGTACGGCTTCATTTTTTATGCTTAGCAACATCCTTCTTAATAGATCCAAAATTTAGTTCTGCTTATAATCAGTATTGCTATTTTCCTTAGAAGAATTACTAACTGTAATAGCTGATTTTTTTTGTGGAGGTGTATCAGTAGAAAAAGACAGATGTCAGGCTCAGTTCCTGGAGCTCATCATAAGTTCCAGGCAATAGAGTGGTTCTGGGCAAATGATGAATATACACTATGACAAACATACACAACAGCACAGTATAAATACATATAATCAGACCTCATTTTTAGAATTTCTTCACAGATAAAACTAAAAAAAAATAGAACAGAAAATTATAGCCTCTAGAAATAAAAACTTTACTGTGAGCAGTAATTCTTAGCAAGCCCAAAGGGCCCTTGGTAAACAGTGGAGATAAAAGCTTCTGCAGGATCCATAATATGCCCAACAAAGCCATAGCACAGTTATATCAGTGTCTAACAACAGACTGTGAGAGTTCTGCAAACAAACACCATATGGAAGAACAGAAATCTGTTATTTAACCTAAAGCTCTCTAATTGCCTGGGGTTTAGATGAAAAGATCTTCCCAGCATTACAGAAATTATTCTTCTGTTCCCGAGCTTCAGAAATCTAACCCTAGGGCTCCCTTTCACTGCCAGTGGGACGAGGCATTTCAAAACCTAAATATTCTGACATCTCCTAGAACCAAGTTCTCTCTTGATTACTCATGTGCTTTGGTACTAGGTGGTTGAAAATGAGGATACACTAGCAAATGACAGAACACGTTAGGTACTTCCCTTTGGCAAGGAGATCTTTTCACATCAAGCACTGAGGCACGTCCCCAGCTAACGAACATTCTGGACACTTGGGTAAAATGAATCCAATCCCTTAGATTAGGCACAGTAACTTTTTTAGTTATTCTTCTTTTCTCTATTTTTTTTCACCCAGTAAGAAAAAAAGGTTCTTCTACCAGTCTGGTGATTGCAGAACACACAAGAACAGAGCAGAAAGCACACAGTAAATAGTTTGCTTAGGTACTGACTCACTACAAAGAAGACTCTTGGTACATTTTCTTAACCATCTCAAAGAAAACTTCTCCAAATAACTGTCAAGAGTGGGAAGCCTAATCCACAGTGACTTAGTCATACTTTCAAATTAAAGGTAGGATGCCACAGAGAAAGCAGTAAAAAGAATCACTCTTCTGGTATGTTTTCAGCCTTGGACAAAAAAAAACAACACATCTTTCCAATTTTCAGGACAGGCTGACATGTCCTTAATGACTAGCAATTTTTCTTAATTTTCCACAGTGAGAACAAAGCTAACTAATGGTTAAAAAAAAAAAAAAAAAGAATCTCGTCTAAGATCACTAGATTTATAGCAGTGGAGGAGAAACAATCTTTCTTAATATAGTCACTTAATCCACTACATTAGAGGCAAATATGTCACGGCATCAGCTTGTCACAATCTCTTCCTAGCAGTGATGCTACACCAGGAAGGTTAATTCTCCCAACAAATCAGACAGACTGGATTCCAATTTCTTTTGATGACTTTTATATGGCTGAAGCAGGTTCTTCAAAGCTGCTGCACTGTGACCTTTTACTTTCAGCAGCTGTCTGCAAAAGAGCTTCAGACAAACAGTTCAGAACCAGGGCATGACATGGAAACAAGACTTCACAGCCTTGGGCTAATGTGGCTCAGTACAGGATAAACAGTTTTTTGTCTATCTTTCAGGGTTTATCTCTTTTATGACTCATGTTGAGTAATTGTTTCCACATCCCTTTCTGTCATAAGGGACAGGGAACATGCTTGTTCAAGACAAGAGCTTTACACAGAATTTAGGAGGAGCAGGACACTATCTAGAGCTCTTGCTACTAAGTCTTCTGTTGGATTGGCTTTGTTGTTCTCCCTTTCACCCCTCATTTTTCAGCCCAACAGTCCAAGCTGGTAGCTGACTGTAGAAAAAACAGTCTCTATGAGGGCTCTGAAATTTGCAGTATGACTGCTAGCAGTGATAAATTAGAGTTATAATTGATAGATCTCATTTCAGTGCATATAAGCAAAATCACACACAGATAAGATAACACATAAAGAAAATGGGTGAATGCAATCTCATTCGTCTTTCAGCAGATAGCAATCTTATTTCACTTTTGTTATTGAACATGAAACATAACCTTATCCTGAGAAAACAGGAATTTAAAATCTTGCCTTCAGAAGTTCTACCAAGAACAAGAGCATTGCACTTACATCATATGAAAACACACCATGAATTACAATTCAAGAAGCCAGGGTACCAATAGGATCTTATTTACATGTTCTACTGCTTTATTATGTATTTATATTATGTACCTTGATTAAATCTTATCTCTTGCTTCTATTATCATAATATGCCACTTAAAGAAACAAACAATCTCCACCCCCAGTGTGGGGGGAGGGCAGGGGGGAACAAAAAACCACAAGAAAAGCATACCAGCAGCATCAAACCACTCGTACTGGAACTACAAGTTCTTCTGGTTCATCAGCCAATACTGAGCTCCATAGCAAAGGTAGATTTGATGATACATAACAATGCTTTGTGTCAGCATGTGAAAGTCAATCACACACCAGTTACAGACAGAGGCAAAAGGAAGTGTGGCTCAGGGAAGAGCTGGACACTCAAGGTGCAGTCCAGACTGATGCCACAGAACAGCTGCAACCTCACCACAGGTGCAGCTCAGCCTGCAGGGAAATCCCAAGTGTCATTTCCTACCAAGTGACCTCTCTGAAACTTTGCTTCTCTACCCAAGCCACAGCAGGGTTTTTGTGGCACTCACGTTCACCTGCAGTCTGCCAGAAATGGGATAATGAATATGGAGACACTTAGGATTGGGAAGGAGAAGTGTTAGGTCCTTCAGAGAGGAAATGATAGAAGACAGCAACTCTCAACACACACAGTTTTCAGTTTGTACAGACATAATCACTCTCTCTACATAACTAAAACAATGACAAATCCAAGACCTGCTTTTAGTGATTTCTAGAAGAAAAGCAAATCAACCTAGATAAATTGTCACAGGTTACCCTCCTGTAGTTTTCTGCTGATTACCACACTTGCCATATTATGTTACATGTCCCAATCTCTAGACCAGATGTAGCCAAATATAAACTCAATTATCCAGCAATACCTATTTTGATCACCCCCAAATACTACTAAAATGACTAAGCAAATCTAAATCTCTGAAAAAAATGAGTGAGGTGGGGAAGGAAGTGAAAATAATAATTCTTTTCAATCCTTACTTTTATAAGAGCTTTCACTGTATTTACAGACAGGGAGATATCCTGATCTTTAATTTTAAAAAATTGAGAAAAGGAAGCTTCCAAGGTAGCCTGACAACTGTTCTGCAATGTACACTCAAGCTCTGTGCCCAAATAGGCAAGAGATGTTTGCATGCTATTACTGATTAACCCATACAATATTTCACATGACATTTGCTCATTTGGAGCAAATAATTAAGTGAATGAACAAAGCTTCAGGAATACAAGAGTAGTAGATTAAAAGTCTTACTCCACATAAAAGCAGTTTTCTGTATGTACTTTTTAAATAATTTTTCTAATGTATTTCCCTGATCTTTTTCTGCATAACAGAATTGGCAGCATATGACATTTAGAAGGTAATTAATTTTTCAACTAAATCCAGCAGGTTTTGGTTACACAGTCATCCATGTCTCAAGTGATGCAATGCAGATGTACAAGTCAGTCTCTTTAATACCTACTTCATTAACAATAAGCTCTTCAGTGTGAAAGCAGAGGACTCCACTCCTACATAACTATCCAATAAACCATCATGGATTTTCAGAGCTTTCATATGAACATGGAACTACTATCAGATGTGTTAGGCATGACTTCTTTTCTTGCTACAGTTCTTTTATATATGAGCATCGAGGTACAAAGCATCATCAGTTTAATGAAAGACAGGAAGAAACTATTCTATATCAAAGAGTAGTAAGAGAAAAACAAACAAAGTTAAGTACATATGGAAATCAAGAGCAGTCATGGCAAATTTATCTTCTCACAACAGCCAGACGTACTCTATTTTTTTACATTCCTAAAACAGACAACAAGAATAAAAAGACTAGAGAGTGCCTCATTAAAAATACTGATTTTTCTTACTATTTTCCAGCCCTTTTTTTCCTCTTAACAGTTTTATATTGGAAGACCATCACACTTGCACTGCAACAGATCTTGTACAAACTATTTAAATCTGCTTAGACTTCCACTCTTTTTATAGTTAATCTGATCAAATGATACAAAGAGAAAACCTGACACGATGTAAAAAAGTGACAAGCATGTATGGAGTTAAGCAGCCTGCTCATGGAAAGTGCACAGAGGTGGTATCACTTTCCTTTAGCACATACTTCCTTTTGCTTATACATATGAAATAATAATACAAATAAAATAAGGTTGGTCAGTTTCTGTAGTAGGCATGTCATACAGGACAGAGAGTTATCAAAGGAATTGAGTAAAGGCCAGTTTGGTGGTTGAAATGGTAAAAAACCATGTCATGTTTTAAGTTTGTCAGAATTTTCAGTGACTAGCTGAAAGGAAGAATTACAAAGCCTATTATAATATTTAAAAAATATGTCACTATCAGTAAATCCATATTGCTGAGATATATTTACAGAAAACAAACTAATAAATAAGTTTAATTCCTATGGTGAATATAGGCCTTCAGGAGGAAACTTGTTCCTATGTAGAGATGCAGCTGAGCATTTGTCCCTAAGAGATACAAAATGATCCCCTTTAAATGTCTTTTATCTCTAACAGAAATTTAAAAAATAACATTCATTCAAAGGAAAAGGAAACAGAGCATATATGATGAGGAAAGTGCTCAGCATGACAATAGGCTGACAGACCACAAAATCTATCTTCACCTTGAGGGATGTGTAAAGAGAAATTGGAGTGTGTACACACAATATGTTTTTAGAGTTGATCCCTCTACAAATGTCATGCTCAATTGCAGTAGGTATTTATATACATTAGTGGCAAGGCACTGCAATGAGCATGCACTGTACATGTTACTATGCCTGTATGGTGCTATCTATTTTCATCACCCTACTCAGCTTTAGAAACAGTGAATACCTTCTGTGACAAACCAGATGGATAGACATACACACAGCCCAATGTAGTGAGAGCCTCACAAACTGCAAATAAGGAAAGTGTTCTGTTCATTAGAAAATGAGGCTGGAAGTTTCCCTTAAAAAGTGAATTATGATTATAAAAATTATTGGTTTCTTTTTTTCTTTTTGTTTCTGGTGGTTTTTTGTTTTTTTCTTTTGTTTGTTGGCTTGGTCTGGGGGTTTTTTTGGTTTTTTGTTTTGTGGGGGTTTTTTTGTTTTTTTTTTTTACTTTGGGGTTTTTTTTAGTTTTTTTTTTTTTTGTGGTGTTGTTGTTGCTTTGGGGGTTTTTGTAGTTTTTTTTTTTTTTGTGGTGTTGTTGTTGCTTTGGGGGTTTTTGTAGTTTTTTTTTTTTTTGTGGTGTTGTTGTTGCTTTGGGGGTTTTTGTAGTTTTTTTGTTTTTTTTTTTTACTTTGGGGTTTTTTTACAGGCAACTTCATCAGCCATCCCTTTATGTCCTACAACAATGTTACAATCCCATCTTCTTTTACTTGTGATAATAAAGTTTGACACAATGATAAAAAATAAAGTGTTTCAAAAAACAATGTTCTTATCAACCTCAATCTCTCATTTTTAATGCAATGAGTGCAACTGAAGAAAATCAGCAGTGTCATATAGTTGCAAAGTTGTAACAATTTTGATGGGTGCTTTCCCTGCTGCTGAGACACCCAAAGTCTTTTGAAAAGTGTGATCATTTTCATTTACTATCCACAGGCAGTAAACTAAACTACTAAATACAGCATAACATTAAGATGTGTTGGGGAATCCATCAAACTCAAACAGAAGTGTAAAGACTCAGATGGACCCTTGGCACTGCAATATTCCAGCGAGACTCTGGCACCAAACATTTAAGAATAGATACAATATGGTTATAAAACAGAACAAATCCAAAGCAACTGTAAAAGTATGTGAGAAGGTACATATTTGCATGTACACAGATTATATGAGCACCATTTTAAGCAACTATTAAATGCCAAATGCATGAGGTGCTGGCACTAAATTCCAGCTTCCCACCATTATGTGTTAATCCAAGTAACATTAACACAAAACATCAAAATACATTCATACTAGGATCAGTGAGATAAACACCCATATCTATTTAGACTAGTAAGCAACTTCTAATAATTTTGTAATCTTTTGGAGAGCAGACTTTTAAATCAGTATGTACACTAGTTACTTGATGTTACTTTATGGAAATGGGTGTATTGTCTCCCTTTCTCTACCCTCAAGCTACTGCTAAAGTTCTCAGATACATGTCTGTTTTCTTGCCTTCTTGAAGGAATTACATGGGTCTTTGTAGTATTAATAACACCCACCTCCTCCACCCCCAAAAAAGGGGTTTTCTGGAATGCTTATACAGTGATAAAAAAGGGAGTTGCTAGATTGGGTTTGCAGAGAGAGTATCACAGTTCAGTTCTCATTGGTACAGACACTCACCTTGCAGAACACATCCTGGCCTTCAGTTTGTCAGTCTCTAAAGCCTGAGCACCATTTTATAGCAGTTCTCAGGAATCATGAAATCTAGCTATTTCAAACTGTCAAAACCACTGATTTAAGACATTTGAGCACTGAGGTTATGGTTTGTTTCACCCAGATCAAAAATTAATTTAAAATAAGTTCATGAAGTCCATTGATTTCTGTAAACTGTGATAAAAATAAATAACAGAGCCTTACTGATTTACTCTTAGAATTGTATTGGTTTTTTGGGGTTTTTTTTTAATATCAGTAAATGCAAGGCAAATTTAGTGGTTGCTCAGGTTCAGTTAATATTGGATACTCTAAAAACATACTGAAACCTAAGCTTTGGGGAGACAGAGAGAACGAGGGAATGAGGAATGTTGTCAATTTAAATACTCTGGGATATGCACAGCACAGCCATTCTGAGACCTCCAAGCTGTCCCTTCTTTGCCTTCCCATTCAGTATCACTAAACTGAATTTACAGACAGCTCATACTTTCATTAGCAAGTACTAATACTTGCACACATTCATGAATGAAGAGGGACTGGTGTACCAGAGGGCATCTGCTGAGCTGCCTCTCTTCTGTTTGGTTTGGTAGTCTCTTTGATTTTAAAGACAAGAACAAATGGCTTAGGTGGGTGACATTTTTGAGTCTGAAAGTCCAGGTGACCTCAGGGCACGTACTGAAACCACAGAGGTTGTGGACGATCCACCAGGAAGCTCTGGCCAGTTCAGACCCTGTCACACCCTGCCTATGAAACACTGAAAATAAATGTCTTCTGACTAGTATGGCAGTATGGAACAAGAAAAAAAAAATATTTGAAGACAAAAATAACCCCTCTTATTCCTTAGGAAAAAACTACCCAAAAAACTTGGCTGACATAAAAAGGCAAAAGAGCATTTCCTGCATAGACTTCATAAACCACAGTGGAATATAAAAGAAACTTGTCTCTAACATATTCCCTAAAGCTCACCACCAGACCCAACATTAAGTGACCAACTTAATGATTTTCTCAGTTGCAGCGTAACATCTACAGGATGTTGACAATATTGCACTATTTATCTTTAGTCACAATGCAGAGTTGTTCTTTAGGCTCAGAATAGAAAACATTACAGATACTGAACAAGGTTTGACTGAGGTTTTAAATGCCATCATGCCACGATGAATTCCATGGTCTGCGGCATTGCTTTATAATCCAGCTCAGAGGGGAACAAATCCCTGGTTGAGAATTTATAAATGCCACTGTAAAAGAAAACTGCTTTAAAATTCTCTACTAACATTAGGCAGCACTGGAATTAACCCCACTCTTAATTTTAGACTATGTCCCACAGCCTCCAGACAAGCTGTGTTTTACATCAAAGGAATTGCCTTCTAATCTACAACAATGTGATCATGGGTCAGCATGGTAAATCTGAAGCTTCCACTCCAACCATATTCCTTCTCCTGTGTCAATCCTCAGGTGAATCCTCATTTTGCTCTGTGCTAAAAAAAACAAGCAGCAGCAATGTCCTGAGGTGACAGCTGTCAATAGCAAAGCTCTCACACCAGTCACCACTGCTAATTAATAGCTCTTCTTTGGACTGTTGATGCATTGAAGTTCAACAGTCGTGACTGGCTTGTTAACAGCTATGAAATCTCAAGCTGGCAGCAGAAAATGATTCATTGCAAGGGTGATGAGTAAGTTTTGGTGAATTGCACATTAGTGTTTTCTTTGCTCATTCCTCTCCTTTTTTGACAAAACAGAACCTTTTATATATTAGCATGCCTTATCTTATACATTTAATGAACTTTAAATTCCTATTTTTGAAGGTGTTTTATAGTAATAGTATTTCTGGACTTATGGAACAGTTTCACTTCAATACTAAAAAATTAAGAGCAAAGATTTTATTATTTTTACAATAACATAGTGGGGAAAAAACATGAAATTCTGAAATTGCTGTAACCAATTAGGTTGAAAAGTTTTACACCCTTGAAAAACCCATTCTGAAAATGTTTCAAGCCACCCTGCCTATAAAAAAGGTATTGATAATGTTAACACTGCAGTTTCACAATATGAGATCTTTATTAGACAAATGAAATGATACCTATGACAACTGTGATCTGCTGAAGGACAGGAAAGAACAGAGCCCCATATATCCACTGAAGAAGCCCTTTTCTGGTGATTAAGCATGCTTCATCCTAAACCACTGGGATAACAGCACTACTAGTCACAATTCCACCAGGGATTCAGCTCATTCCAAGCAAGTTTCCAAAGTCCACCCTGGCAGCAGCATGCATTCAGGAACAAATATTCTCAGCTTTGCAAAGGTAGTCAAGTTGGACACCAAATACTGCATTAATTAGCTGATCAGTGAGTAAATAAGACAATTTTCATCTGCAATTTTGCTGCTGTGGTCAGCAAAAAGCTTTCAATTATCTGACCTATTGCAAACAAGAAGGCAAGGACTACTTATTTTTCCTCAGAACCATGTTAGTTTTAATTAAAATTTATGCTATTGTTCCAAGAACTATATACTATCTAACTTTGTAGGGACTAATAAGGAGAACAGTGAGGGATCTAGGCATTAATGTGTTTTTGTATTAGTAAGAATTAATCAGGCACTTGTAAAAGATAGGGAAGTGGAAAAGGAGACATTGGGGGAGGGGGAGAAAGAAAAATGAACGGGACAGAAAACAATGAAAGCCTCTCCCGACACAGAAACACAACAATAAAAACAAACAGGGGTCTTCAGAAGGGAAGTAAAACTAATAAAGGCAATGGTGAAAGAGCTGTATAAAAGACAAATATACCAGCCTCAGATAATACAATGGCAATTAGCCAACAGTTTAAAGACAAAAGTCTCACATCAAAAGGAAGAGGATTTAAAAACATATGTTATCTTGCTTCCCAGCCCTCTAGCAGCCAGGGCATTGATGCTGCAACAAGATCCTGCTGGTGGGATACAGTTCAGAGGGGCCATTTACATCCTATGGGTAAGCTGAGTTGGGGTCTGAACTAATCAATTATGCAAGCAAGAAAATCCATGTTATTATACACTGCAGCTAGCTTAGATTCAGGAGGAATTCAGAGCAAACATCATCAAGATAACTGTGTACCTCATGGGAGGAGTCTGACAACACAACCCTGCAAATGCATTTCACATCCAATTCTACTTCCCATTTTAAAATTACCAGACAGCAAAGGACAACCAAGTCATAAACAGGCAGTCTAAAGGGGCACAGGAAAATGTTAACTTTGTCATCTTCTGCTTTTGACTGCCAAATCATAATGCTTTAATTCTCTCTCACTGCAAGGATATATTTTTTGATGATGATGATACTGATAACCATTATGAAAATTTATATCTCAAAAGCCTGGAGCAACACACTAGATTTCAAGATTATTTCATGCTTAGAAGTTGTTTAACAAAATGCAAAGTAGTCTTGAAAGCATTGTAGCTAAATTTTTACTGGAATTCACCAAGATAAGCACTTTATTTTTAAATGTATAGTCAAAGCACAGAAAGGAAATATGAAAACATGCATAAAGCCAATCCTCATGGATCAACACCAACTCACATGAGGTTCTTCAGGAACGTAAGATGACTGACAGTCTCCTCTGATTTTTGTATTTACTCACTGTCTTAACTTCAGATTGTACCTCCCTGTCAAGGTTCTTGCAGATAATTAGCACTAAGAAAATAATGGCCTTCCAAGTCTGTGTTTATTATTGTTTTATTCCAACTAAACATGACACCTGGCAAAAGCAGCAGACTCTCCCTCTTCCTTACAGCAGTTTTCCTCCTTCCAATCCCCTTCTCCCCCTCCAAAACCTTCACACCACATTCTGAGGTCGCTGGGCCCATTCAATAAGCCACAGCTAGCCTCTGTGCAGCATTTCCCTTCTGAGGAAATTCATTTGCCCTGCTTGCTTAGCTGGAAAGGCGCCTTTCCGTCCCTGGCTGCAGGTGCTGCATTGCTTCTTGGTTTTGTGAAGGCAAAGTCCCCACCCCCTTTGAGCAATATTGCTGGCTTTTACTGTCATTACTGGGGGACTTGTCAAAATGTATTCTAGCAGCCCCCAGCCTCAAACCCAAAGTGTTTATGGAAAAGTCTCTGGAGCTACTTCCTGTGAATGGAAGAGTTAATCCAGAAGAGCTTTACTAATGCACAACTGCAATTAATGTGAAGGTTGTTAACAAAAACAGATGAGTACAGATGTTGAATTTTAAATCTATTTGGAAGCAACCCACTTTATCACGGTATGGAAGAATGGCAAAGAGGTTCCAATGGGCTTTTCATTTACCAAGCCCTGAGGTGGTAAGATAATATTGTTTCCATTTCCAGAGGATGTAACTTTCTTCAAAATACCCCAAAATAACAAAACAAAGCAAAAACAAAAACAAAAAAAAAAAACCTGCAAAGGGAGGATATGTTCCTTATAAAAAGGGAGGGTTGCTATCTTATTTGCTTTCCTATGACACTGCTGACATCAACAGCCAAAACATGACTACATGCAAGTGTTTTGGTGTGGGTTTTTTTTTTCTTCTCCATTACTTTTATAAGATTGGCTAGGATTTACATGAAAGGTTGTTGATTACCTAAGGCAAATAACATGATCAAATAGATTAAACTAAAAGCAACCAGCCTCAACAAGCCAGACACAGAAGGCGGATTCTATGAATGACATATTCTCTGCTCTACCTGCAGACTGTAAATCATCACAGGCTTACTTGACAGTGCCAGGCATAGGCAGAGCAGCACTAAAACGTCATGAGTCCAAACACTGGGGGTTTTTTCCAAACAATTACACTCTTGAAAGCAGAAAGTGAGGGTGTTTTTTTGCCTGAGTTCCCCCCCCCCACCATCCCCCTCTTTCATATTCAAACTCTTGAGGCAAGGCAATTTGACACTGGTTTCTGTAACAAACCTGGTCAGGCAGGATTTCTCACACACCCTGCACAAAAGGCTAACCTCTCACAAAGTACTTATTGGAGATTTACGTCAAGGTTGAGTGAACTGCAGCCAGGGAACTGAGCTCAAAATACTGTGTGAAAGGCTCTGGTGCTAATCACTAAACCAGTGGGTTAGCTGGAGAGGAACTGGGGAGAATGAAACAAGAAACAAATAAAAAATACTCTTTGTAGTATATAATTTCCAATTTTTGGCTACAATACTACCAGGGAAAAAAACTAATCACTTTCAACTGAAAATTTTCTCTAGCTATCAAAATAGTGAAATAGCTATACTGAAAGGAAAAATCAGCTTTTATATTCACTCTTACTCCATATTTCCAATGACATGGATTCCATATTTCCAATGAAGGGATGACTAAATGATGCTGTAACTCAGACACTGATCTTAGTTGTTGCAGAAAGAATCAAGGATTTGTGTACCACTGTCAGAGGTGAACACTATTAGACAAGCAACCATAAAAAGTGACTGACAAGCAGTGATAGACCTTGTCCAGGCAGGGCCTTGTTAGAACACCTTAACTAACTTGTTCTGTCCTTCCAGCACAGACACACCATGCTGCTCTAAGTGTAAACTAATGCACTGAGAGTTGACAGTACGTGTGGCCTTGTGCTCACTGCATTCAAAAAACCAGACAACCTTTGCTATCACTGTATCTTTGCAGTCTAGGTTCAATGTGTTCTTTACAATTAAAACAGTGTATTACACAACTGGTTCAGCTGAAATGAATTCCAAGAGGAACTCAGATGTTGCTCTTCAGTCACCATTTATCCAAAAGTTATTTTACATTCATCAGAAAACCCCTTTTCTCATCTGAGTAGTGGAAGACATTTAGGAACTCCTTAATAAAATAAGGCAAGAAGGAATATTCTAAACACTAAGTAGAGTTTTCATCTTAAATGCTGCAAATCCTAAAGTATATACAATGTACTAAGATTCACACATTACAATTTTTGCAAGTTGTACACAGCCTATGTTCCTTCTAGGAGGTCATAGCAGCCAGACTTCTGACCCAGCAAAAAAATCCAGTTGCTCTCTCTGCAGGTTTACAATGGATGAGAAGGAGAATCTTATTTCCACACTGTGATACACTGTTGCACTAAATTTGACATATTATTTGTTTTGCAAACATTATAACATATTGTAAAAAATGCCATTATTTTGTAAAGCAATCTGTTTATCTATTATGCAGGCATCGTATATGAAGTTAATTGATCCAGTTGCTCAAGCAACTTTATTCCCCCTAATCCATCCTCACACCACAGTACAGAGGCAACAAGCCTTGGCACAGCAGCTTTCCAGCTTACTGCAAGCTACAGGAGAAAGATGTAACTACTACCAGAGTAGTCACCAATGTTAAAAATACCACAGCAACACAAAAATCCACAAACAAACTAATGTATTATTTAAGAAATTCAAAGTTACCTTTTTGTAACTGCTGTTATAAAGATGGAAATGTTAAGAAAGACTTTCTTCATATTGCTGCAAGAATCCCAGCTGCTGAGCATTTACTGTTGCCCAGTAAAATTGGGGTGGAGAAATTCCCTGCTGCAATAAAAATGCCTATAAACCCATAAACAAGAGGCACATCAGTTCCCTTAAAGAAAAAAAAAACTGATACCATTAGAATGGCCTTTCATCCTCAGGGCATCTGAAGGGCTTAAGACACACTTTTCTGCCTAAATATAATCATCAACATTACCACACTAGCACCCTCAACAAGTTTTAAAGTGACAAATGACCAAAGAATTTTGTCAAACAGTGTTTGCTAGTTGTATCGGGAAACACAAAAGAACAAATTGCAAGGCAAAGTTATTACAGATTGTTTTGTGGTGAGGAGGTTGGACCAACTTTTAAAAAGCAGTCAATCATGCAATTATGCAAGAATAAAATAATTTTGAAACATCCAAAAATTACCATCTGCTCATATCTGGAAAACTCAACATGATGGGGTGCCATTGTAGATGGTGATCATTTTCCATGTAACTGGGCTCTTTGAAGTATTATGAGGGTTCTGCTCCATTACTTGCTTGTGTTTTTTTAGTCCGTGGACTTCTTATGACCATGAACCAATCCTGAACATCTCTACTTTCCATGCTCAGCTCTGCATGCTCACCTGGCACAATATCACAATTTCTTTGACAGCTCTCCTTTGTAAAAACCCTGCAGTTTGCTAATGCTTGGTGCAGAATGAACACAAGACATTTCTTTTGTAAGCACCTCAAAATACAGGTGGTTTGGTTTGTTTAGTCTTTGGATGATTGGTGCTTGGGGGCTGGACAAGCTTAGGAGATCTTTGAGCAGAAAGCAGTGTAGAAAGGTGCTATGCACTTGTAACAGAGGATTCAGAAGAGTCTGTAATGGACAGTAAGGGCTGGCTTCTCATTTTTCTTGGATCTACAAAACTTTGGCATTTTGTAGAATTAACTCACTCAAAAACAGTTCTTTGTATTAGCACGCCTGAGTGGGAAATTATCTAGAGCCACTTGGACTTGCATATTTGAATTTACTCACCTGCTTTTTGCCTGTAGGACACCAGATTTACCCCAAATATAACACACAGAGAATTACAGCAGTTCATTAATACCATGGATCTTCAGTCACCTAATTTACAGGCCTCAATTATGAAAGTAATCCTTGTTCAGGCTTCCAAAATTGTTAGTCAAGGTACAGAGAAATTATTTGAGAAGGCAGATGTGCTCCTGTTTTGGTTTGCTTTCTGGAAGTATCTCTCTTTATTCATTATGGAAAGAGCCTAAGAAAACTACCATTCTTACTTAGGTATCTCATTTAGGTTGCTATTAGGTGATAGAAAAATTTCTATATTCTCATACTTTCAGCTCAAAAATTTTGCATTTTTGCCTCCACTCTGTACATAAGAAAGGTTACTGACTCGTAGGAACCCAGTTATGGAGCTTTTTTTTCCTTTCTATTTGAAGAACTCTATTTTTTTTCAGTAGTTGTCCATGCCCATCATTTAATCACTTAGCCCAACCAGTAAGACTACGCAAACCTGGTTTCAAAATACAAAATTAAGAGAATATACTATGCACAAAGTTTGCAGAAATTCATCCTCTGTATCCCAGCAACTGCAAGGTGCAGGTCAGCTGAATGAGGTGATGAAAAAGTACAGTGGGCCTGAATATGAAAGGAGAAACCCACACACAATGCTGACCCTACTGACAACGGTAGAGAAGCAGGAGAGCAATCAAGACACAACTTAGTGAATCAGTAAAAGGCCTGTGCTCCATGTCTTCATTTCTCAGTTGCTGTTTTAAATAAACACTGCTGAATGTTTAACAGGAACCACCAAGAACATTAGGTCAGAGTTTGCATTTCCGATTGAAACATTTGACAAATGCATAAAGGATAGAAAAATCACTGATAATCACTTAAGGATTCCAATAACTTAAATTGGATGTTAGCTGACTATTTACTACACTTTGGGATGGATTTCACAGAATGGAAAGAAACAAAGCCATTTGCACAACAAATGGAAGGTATAAATAGAGAAATAAAGCACTAAAGGCTTGTTTGAGATGTAAAAAAAAAATCTAATTGTAAAACCTGGGACTAAGCTTCTTGGGTCACTTTACCTAGTTAATTCCTTGAAATGCTTTCTCTTCAAATCCCTTATTCCCTTATCTGTCCTGGTTCTTATGGGCTGTGTCTTCCTGACTTTTTAGTAGTTAGCCCAAGTAGGAGGATACACTCATTTTTCATAGATATACACACCTCATGTAGTGAAGGAATTATCCCCAATTTTATCCAAGTGAGCTCTTAAAGTTTTCCTTTCCATCATACACCCTTTTTCTACTTCACAAATGCCTTTTCATTCCCTCTGATATTGCTTTTATCTTACAAAGCCATCAATCTAGCATGTCTTTACATACACTTGCAGAGAATGACTGTGATTTTGCTCTACACAAGGGCTGACTAGTACTGAAAATACAGCTTTCATCTTCAACAGCCTTACATGATTCCCTTTTTAAAGAAATGTCGCTCTTGAGATTTGGACACATACATAAAACAAGAAAAATAAAACTATTAATAAAAAAATTATTATTCCATGAAATAATGTTGTAAGTTTTAGCTAAACCTCCCCTTTGCCTTCTTGATTAAAACCATACTAGTATTTCCCATTAACTGATAAATTATGTTACAGAGACAGAAAAGTCATTAACTGCATATATGCCAGAATTTTTCTTCCTACCTTCAGTGATAAGGCTGCCATTCGGACAAAGCAGAAGCAGGCACTCCTTTTATTTTTTATCACCTCCTGTAATTGCTGTGTTGTGGTGTAAGTGTCTGGGCTTCCTTCATAGTTACTGGAGATAAAGCCAATGCAATGAATGGCCAACAATATACAGTCTTCTGACTATATAGAAATATTTTTTTTGGATTTGGTAACTCACTTTTGTACTTCCCAACTATGTTGCTTAAATTTGCATTGGCTCCAAGAATCCTAGACAGATAACTCAGGCACAGACACTTCCATCACAATTAGATGAGGCAAGTCCCGCCCTGAAAGTCCATGGGATGGAGTAACTTCAGAAAGGTTGTTTTTCCCTAAGATCTAGGGATCATTTCCTAGAATAGGAGTCACAGACAATGCAAAAACTCTCATTTATTTCACTGAAATCAGGTCCAGGGCAAATGGGGTAATAAAATAGCAAGGGGCAACAGACCAGAAAGAAACCACTGCTTTTTGACCTGGAGACTTGGGGATGACACCTGCATGGCACACAGGAAAAAAGGGAGGGCTTTTCTGTAACATGCAAATATAAGAGTGATTGAAAATTACATTCAAAGCTAAAGCCTTGCTTCAGTTTAAGAACTACAAATTTATTATTCCTTTTTATTTGGTTAAAATGTGCTATGCCTGAAAGAAAGCTTCTGGATTTCTGAACACTACAGCAGACTTCATGTTCTGAACTTGTACAGCCTTTCTAAATTCGTATTCCAGCTAAAAATTCAATGTATGTCAAACACAAGGTGTTAGGCACACTCAGTGCAGTTCTCTTCATGCACACAGCCCTGTTCTGGTTTCTACCTTCCAACAGAGAACCTGCCATCTGCAGTGAAAGCCCTGTCTTGTAAATGAAATTTATAGTTCCCAGGCCACGTTCAGACAGCTTCCTTAGAGGACTCCATCTGTTTTGAAGCTCTAATATGCTTTTTTTCCCCTGCTCCTATAATTACACTATTTTTCCCAGTAACTTCATAAACTCTCTTAATGTGTCCTTTCTATTCCTTTTGTAGTCTTAATGCCACAGAGCTCTTGGAGTTACCAAATTATGGTAATGTTAGTTTAAAAACTTCAACATTCACACAGAAAAATAATAAAAGGTCACTCACTTTCCCTGCCATCTAAAAAGACACATCAAACTTTGTTCTTAAACAATTTAGTATTTCAACAAAAATGGCAAAATTTCTTTTTTTTACAGGTTTGCACTGGCACAGTGTCATCATCATATTTCAGGCATTTTTGCTCCTGGTGTTATTAATAAAGGATAACTTAAATATATCAAGAGTTTCTCTTATGACATTCTGCACATACCAACTAGAGAGTGAAATAGGTATGCTGGTCATGGTAAAGCTCTCCAGAAAATCCTAAGAGAGGAGAAAAGGCACACATTTTGACTTTCCCTTTGGAAATGCCATTTATTTTAACATGTTTCCATCACACTTTGACATCTAAAAGTTGATATAAAAAATAGTAATACTGCTGGGTGGTTAAACAGATTTTTTTTTTTCAAGTCACCAAATTTGCGTAAGACTCCTGAATTTGATGATACAGATTTAAAACGCATATGTATAATTTTGTTCATTATTTAAGCAGTTCAGAGAGAAGAAATGAGGGGCTGAAATGTTTGATCACTCATTGACAGCTATTGAAAACAGCTCTTGCTTTACAACTGGGATATAACTTAGAAACCAAGAGCAGTGGAAGCAGTTTTGACAACTGCAAGGTAATAAATACAGCTCCATTTCAAAAAATCATACAGAAAAATCCATACTCTTCTACAATTCTGTCCTGACTAGAAACACTATCAGCACTCAGCTGGTCTCCAGATGGAGTCTTCCAGGTTTAGCAGGAAAACAGAGCAGTAGCAGCAGCACAAGTATGATTCGGTGAAGGCACTGGTAGGCACATTCAAAAAAATGTGACATGTAATTTCTATTGAGATCCTTGAGTAACAAGTGTGAAGTGGACATAAGTGCTATAGGTCACCTGAATCCACTGACAGCAACCTACAGTCTGCAAATATGTTAGACAAGCAGATTTTCCTCCATATAAAAATGGCTTTTACATCTACAGAAGGATCCCAGCAACTTCATCTGAGAGCTATGACTTCACCCTTTAAAAACTGCAAAACTAAATAGCATTTACTCTCTAGGATTCATTGAAGCAATGCTGAACAGGATCATCAAGAGGATAAGGTTAAAGTGAAGGGAGCACAAACTCTCCCAAATATCCTTCCTGTTGTTGCTATGTTTCCACTAGCTGCACATGTCTCTACAGCCTTTTATCTGAACTATGTAGGTTCACTCATATAAATACAGCATATGCTACACATCTATAGCCAGGGGGGTTTGTATAACATATGGGTACATTCTAGGCTTATACAGAGCTGGCAATACCACACTGTCATGCTTTTGCACAGTACAAAGAGAAACTTAAGACCACGAGGAACTGGTCAGGCTGAAATATCCTTTCTGATATTTCACAAAGTGTAAATACAACTGTTAAGTTTTTCTTTCTCCATCTAGACAGATATTATAAATTTATTTGAGAAGGCACGGACTAATCTCTTGCATACACCCTCAATTCAATCCATCCCCTCTCTCCTTTGACACTGACTATGGACTTTGTAGTCATTTCAGCAAGTTTACATTTTTTCTCAGTTATTTCTAACAAACCACACTTACATGGCAGGGAGATGAAAGGTTGAGCAAGATTCTCAGTGCTCATGAGTAAAGTCCCTAACAAGGCACAGCTGATCTACAGACAGACAGACAAAGATATCAACCATGTGTTGAAAATAAACAGTTGCAGTCAATTCTCTTGTGCTAGAAGCAGGGAAGAGCGTGCTGGCAATATCTGAGCAGTGAGAACGATGCTGCTACTTCCCTGGACCTGCGTGAATCCGGTGATGGGAGTATGTTGTTTATACAGTCACAGTTCTCATGTCTATCTGCTGTTCTCACCATCTTGACCTGACATGAATAGTTTTGAAACCATTTGTTCTTGTCAGAAGTGTGATAGCATCACAGGAAGGCAAACTGGTCTGCAAAATAACAGCTCTGAGAAACGAGATATGTCTATAGCAGACATCTAAAATTTCAGCTATTTTTATAAACCTTTCTGCTTCCGAACTACCTCATATCCAGTATTTCCAAAGCAATATGCATAAATCTCAATGTTCTTTGGAAGCTACTATGTAATAAAAGTCTGTACCTACAGAAGCCAAAATACATTTTTGTCCCAATCATGCAGCTGAAGAGAAGGGTCTTGGCTTTTCCTACCCCATCACTCATCCCCTCACCTCCTGCTGAGGCAGTCTAACAAGCTACATCATGGACTTACAAACACTAACCTGTGAAGAGCTATTTAATACCCCGAGGTGAATATGCTCATCAACAGCAAGTTTACCCATTTCTGGTAGGTAACACCAGACTAAATATTTGATATCCTCCTGATTCTTGTGCAGCAGTATTTCCTTAGCAGTAATTTGACGCTGTTGCTGCAGTCAACATATTGCAAATGCCTGTATTTTATAGACTGCACTGCATGTTTCAAAGCATTTTATAACCATTGGAATTGCCAGGTACCATACAGTATGGTAAATCCTCTTAAAATAAAACAACTTTGAAAGGATAAAAATACTTTGGATGTATACTTCCCAATGTGTGTTGTAAATATTCACATTTACAAGCAGGAAAATGTTTTCAGTGAAATGAAACCAGAACAAAAACCAATGGGTCCATGACATGCTAGGCAGATCTAGAATAAGTATGAACATGGCATAGAAACACAACACAGGACTTCACATACTGTATGCACCTTAAACCATAAAAAACAGCAGGGAGCTGTTTTGCAAGCAGCAAACCATACAGTGATGTATAGTAATAAGTGGTTGTACTTGTTGTGGCTCAAGGCCTTCCATAAGCCCTCACAGGAGCATTTTCCTAAGTCCTTCCTTCATCAAAACTATCAGAACTTCCCTTTTACTTTGCAGACTTCTTGCTGTCACAGCTACCAGTTCCTATGTGTATATCTGCAACAAATGTCAACTGGGTATGATGTTCCTACTGTTTCAATAACTTTCTGACAATGTCAATTCCAAATGTAAAATGGTAATTAACTCAAGGTTGTGGAAGATTTGTTATTTATGGAATTGTTTGGCTTTTTTCAAATGAACCCCTACTAACCACTGAGAAAATAGAAGGTTTCTGCATTGTTCATAGAATTTGCAAGTAACAAGGAACAACAGTTTTAAGAAAAGCAAAGATATTTACAAAAGAGAGAACAGTACATAGGACAATTAGTGATTTTGCATATTACTTTCACTTAAAGTACATATAGAAACTCTGTGGTACATTCTGACAATTCACAATCCAACTACAGCAGAAAAAAATGAGCTTATCTTAATAAAGAAAATCAACAGTTCAGTAAGATTTTTTATGAAGACATAATTCATGTTTAGGAACATAGCTTGTAAATATTATTAGCACTATCTGTTCAAAATAGATTAATGGAATCAATAAAAAATAAAGTACTTGTCAATATGAAAAAAAGTTACAGAGAACTAGGGCTGAAAGAACTATTTATTATAATTCAACTAATCAAGGTTCCATGTATTTAAGCACTGATTGAGACTGTATTTTATTACCCAGGAAAGCAGTATACCTACTGAGAAGCTACTGCATTTTTTTACTTGCTATTTCTCTTTTAAACAGAGAAGCTCTAAATGCTTCCTAAAAATGGACAAACCTACAGGAAGTCTTAACTAAAAGAACAAATACTTAAACTTCCATTATGGACTTATTATTATTATTATTATTATTATTATTATTATTTCCAGATATGACCAGGGCCTATGTGAAATAGCTATGGAACAAATCTGGGGGACAAACTCTGGACCTGCACAAGCTTTCAGGACTGGCGAGAGAAGACAACAACCCAGAAAAGTTTAAGTACCCCTTTTTCCCTACCCAGAAAGGTTTCGACAGATTTGTTTTTATTGCACTGTTTTTCCTGGAGTTTCAGGAGGAAAGGGGAAATTTTGACTAAAAGGAAAGATAATTTTAATCAACCCTTGTTGGTAACGTCAAAAATTTTCTTTTTCTGAGCAAAAGAATATGCTGATTCCTGTTTCACACAAGAAGGATGGTCATCAATTAGTTTTTTTAAAATTTAAAGTGGGTTATTTTTTAACAACATTATTTATAGGCTCAAATCACTACGATTATTTTGGAAACCAAAATAAAATTATCATTATGAGATTGAATGCAGATTCAGGTCGATACAGTGTAACACTTTACATAGTTAATCAATAAAAATGTCAATACAAACAATTCCTGAAGGCACCATATGACATTCCAATGGGGGAGAGGGAGGGAATTTTTCATTTTCTACTTAGACGCCTTGCTTCCTTTATCAGCAGATGGCAAACAAATTACTAGTTCAATCCATATGTCTGTATCTGATAGACAGTGTTTTACAAGTCTGAAATTAGTTTGAAACATTTTGAAGTTGGCCAGACTACAGAGGAAAACAGGATAACTTTGTCTATAATGAAAAGTTGGTTTTGTCATAACAAATACTTCCACAAGCTACTACCCATCCAGACTCATTCAGTCGCTAATGGAATTGTACCCAAAGACATAATCTGTGTTTAACAGACTAACAATTTGTAGTTTCACCCATTCTGCTCTTCTGCTGTGCTCCAACATGTCTCCTTCCACTAGCTGAGGTTTACTAAGTGGTGCTGATGAAAGCAAGCCAGGCCATGAGAATATTTTTGGTCGGGAGGGTATCAGATGGCGAGGGCCGCTTGTGCGCAGGCATTCCAGAGCAAGCCTGTCGGAGCACAGCCCGCAGACCAGCACCCCGGCCCCAGCCCGCCGCAGCGCACACGCCGAGGAGAAGATTGAGATCCTTTTGCTTAATCTCTCCCCATCAGAAAGCCTCCATTTGCCATGCAGACAATGTGTATTTTAGGAAAGGCGGATCAGAAAGCCTAGACAGCTTTTATAACAAAGTGAATGGTTTGGTAAATTTCTTTCAAAAGACAGCTCCAAATCTGGATAATTTTAATGACTTGTATTATAGTAAACTGTGAGTTCCATAAAAGAATGAGGGGGGAGAGAGCCAAACCAAACTAAAGAAGACAAGGAAAGAGTGGTTTCAGTGAACTTTCTTTGCAACCTGGCCAAGCAAAGAGGGAAGCAGACCTATACTGATAAAAACAGCTGACAGCAGGGGTCTAGAGGCATTCACAGCCAGGCAGAACACTGGGCACAACCAGCAGCTCTCCAGGCACTTGGGAGCCCTTTGGTGTGGATTCCCGGATGAAGTTCCAGCTCACTTACCAACGCTTACAAAATTTCCTTCGTTTGGCAGGGACCGACAACACCAGCACAGATAAAATATTTCTCAATTCAGTGCTTTTAAAAATGTTCTTTCCTTCCAACACTGACGTACCTGGGGGACTGGTGTCCAAAATGGTTTATGCTTCACCTCTTAAGGAGGGCATCACTAAGAAAGCTCTCCAATACTTTTAGCAGTGATTACAGTTTCACTCCAAACTGTCTATTTGCTCACTGAAATAATGCATTTCAGGAAAAGCTTTGTCTAGAGGTCTACAATGCCAGCTTGGGGCAGTGAAGTTGAATGCAACACCTCTCCTGAGACACACGAAGTTGGTCATGAGGATATAATTAAAATGTGAGGAGTCATTTATACCAAGAAACTGAGGGTCCAAGTTTAACAAACATCAACTTTTGAAGTCCCTCCATCACACATGATAGTTGTTATAGATAACCACTGCAAAGACCTCTACCCTTCAACCACTTAGCTTGCTATTAGAAGGTGAAGGCAAATCAATTAAGTGATGATCAACACTACAGTCTTAAAAGCATGAAAGATATATTTCAAACTTCTGCTAAACAGAACATAATTTTCTGTAATGGAAAAATCAGTAAACTTGTAACAGCTCTCTACTTTAAAAATTATTAATATTTGTCCTACAAACCATTTTGCTAAATAATTACAGAAATTTTGTTTTCAGTCAAAAACCTTTTTTCACTCTTAATTTAAATATGAATCTAATTTTTTTAATTTAATTATGATTTTTAACCTAATTTAGAAATAGTAAACATACACATATATGCACACAAACACACGTAGGTGCCAAGATATTTATAAGCCTCGAAGCCTACAAGATTTTAATCATGTTTTCTATTAACTCTCCCCACCCCTGAAGGCCTGCATAAAGTAGGGTTTTTGAGAATCTTAAATAAAAGGAAATATTTAAGTTTCTAGTACACCTCAGTCAAACATAAATGGGTTTCAGAAATATATTAACAGGTACTGTGCCCTAAGTGGAGAGCTTCACGAATGTTTTGTCTTCTTCATCAGCTGCAGGGAGTAACGTCAAGATGAGTCCATAACTGAATTGTGAAGAAAACACTTTTCTCAAGAAACAGGTTTACCAAATTTATTCTGCATAATGCGAACTTTTAAACAGGTCTGGAATACACCCATTTTGGGTTGGAAGAGGAGTTGCCATGAAACACCAAAAAAACATAAAATACAACCCAGTATTTTCTAATTTAAAAGCATAAATCCATGAACATTAAAGCAGTTACTATCAGAAGAAAAAAAACCCTCATAAATATGTAAAGATATTATTCTCCATATGTCTTATAAAGGGGATAATAGCATTATATTAAGTTTTGCTTTGATTTGTAAGCTTTAACCTTGTGGTGTTTGCCCTACAGCCTTTTAGTCATGTACAGACTGGAGAAGTGAGAGCTTTGAAGTGTCCAACTTCCAGTGAAGTTACTAAAATTTTTTAATAAGTCTTAAGAGGTCTGTGTGTGATTTACTGTAATTTCAGAACAAGCTCAGAAATTCACCCTAACTTGGAAAGAATGGGAGAGTCATTTGAGCACATTATCACTGTTAGGGCAAGGGGGAGAGAGAGGAATGAAAATAATCTGGAATGTGATCAAGTCAAATTCAAAATACTGTGTATATAAATGTTATTACTGAGAACTTTAAGGGCAACAAGACAGTTTTGTATAGATGAGATTTTTTTTTTTTTTTTTTTTGCAATCAGTAAATATAGTTTAAGTGATTCACAGCCAATTTTTATGATTGCAATGAAGCAGCTGTGATCAAACTCTATTTGTAGTATCATAATAAATTTGCCCCCACCTACTAAAATTAGTTCTAAACATCCAAAATTCCCATTTGAACATCTGACTGAACAAAACAGGCATTGCTCCATGCCAAAAACTGGAGGAAATAGACCTAAAATATGCCATGTTCTCACCAGAAATTGTAGGCTCCCAGAATAACATGTGAATTAAAACTCATTTCAAGCTTGTTTGCATTACTCCTCATTCCCATTCATAGCAAATTTCTTGACAAACGTTCTGATTATTTCTCTTTTTTCCTCACTTTTTCAATTTAAACACAATTTTCAAATCACAGACAGTCTTGCAAGGAGAAACAGCTGATAGTACAACCCATCTGAAAATGGAAGGGGTGGAATTTTACTCTCAGTAAGAGCTGGAGGCAACTTACATGATTAAAGACTGTACTGTAAGCCATCGTTAAAAGACTTCTTCCCAAAAGTGAAAATGTGCAGTTTGCTACCATACACATCAGAGGCACATAAACCAAAATGAGGTCAAAGTCAACCAAGAAATGTAAATGTCTCGCTCCAAAATTCCTGCTTTTGCTTTTTTTTTTCCTCCCCCCCACCCCAAGCCTGAAGGAAAGAATAGAAATTTTAACAAAGTTAAAATTAAAATCTTTTTTCAGTTTTCCTCTTTCATTGGTATTCATGAGGAAGTTTGCATCATCACACTAAGGGAAGATAACCACCAATATTGATGCAGGATGCCTATGAATCAGGCTCTTCTTGCTTCAACTATCACACTACTGTTGCACAATGGAGTTTAACACATCTCTCTTCACTCTTGCCCTTTTAGATGGGAAATTCCCATTTTACAGACAGAATTAGGAAACAAAGGTCTAGAGCAGCCAAGAAATCATAGGAAATTAACTAGGACAAACATGATTCACCAACCTGAGATTTGAAAATCTCAGGCAGACCAGGGATACACAAATTCAGCAAAGATTTCCAAGGCTGTTCACAAGCTGCCTGCAGTCATGCACAACCTGAGCTGCAAACACCCCATTTGTTCCAGAAACCTAATACTGTACACAACACAAAAAAAAAAAAAAAAATTCCTCCTCTCATATTTATGCTAAAAAATATATCCTATCTGAACTCTAAATAAAGCTAATATGCAACAGGAATACCTATATTTATGGATTTATATTACATACACATGATTACATCACTACAACAAAGACTGTAAGATTTTTCAAAATATATATATGCTACTAAAAAAATGCTTATAAAAACATCAGCAAGAACTACTTAGCCCCTATAAAGCCTAATTTTAAAAGCAGAACTTGGTGGAAGAAGTAAATTAATTATATTAAGCAGGAAATTGTTCACTAAATCAATTGTGCTACATTAGAGACCTGAAAATTAAGACTAGTTCCAAGGTGACCATATGCATATTCTGAGGAGTGCCAAGGTAACAAAAGACATTCCAGAAAACCTTTTTCATGTCTTACACACACACACACACACACACACACACACACACACACACACACACACACACATATGTATATTTCTGTTTCAGCACACATCTGTTCATCTAAAAACTATTTTCCCAAGTTGTTCTTTTCAACTGGCTGTATTATCAGCCCTAGATACCCCCATGACAAAAATCAAAGCATGTATGTGCACTGTCTATTCATACATCTCTTTATAAATCCTTACCATTTTAAATTTGTTCAGATGTGGATAGCATCTGGATTTTTTCAAATCAGTTATAATTACAATGCTCCCTTCTTAGCCCAATAAATTAAACATTTATTTGCTGCCTATCGTAAGATCCCTCCTCTAAAAGAGTGTATTTATTATTCCTTTTAATTAACAAATACATCTAGAGGATCATCTGAAATTCAGTACAGAAAGCAGCTCTGCACTTCCAGATGCTAGAGGTATCTTCCCATAGATTTTCACTGTTCAGCACCATGGTACTTCAGGCAAAAATAGAATTATGTACAATCCTTGCCTGCATTCATCTGTGAAATTTAATTTTCCATTGAAAATCTACATGTTAGCAGTAAGTTCTGTCCTCAAGCATAAATGTGTGTTTCTTATTGGATCCAGTTTGGCAAAGATTTATCCTTAGTTTCTAAATACAATTGAAGCTTCCATTTCACTTCAGGTATACAATCTATTGCTAAGTACTATTGGCAATACAGAATAATAACAGGGCTGTATAATGGTTATAGTCGTACTTAACTTTTCAAAACTTAGGTAAAGCTCAACTAATTCTTTAATTTAGTCATCATGCAAGAAGCTGCATTTACCTACTTCCCATTTGAAACTAGGCTCCCCACTGACAGTTCTCTGCACTGTTTGGACTAGAGGGAGCTGCTGCTGCGCTCTTTGCCTTCGCAGTGCCCACAGCTGCGCCCCACGCACACAACCTGCAGCCACTGTCAGCACAATTTAAAATTAAAAAGAACCATCAGGAAAGTATCTGAAGATGGTAAAAACAATATTTGCAAACCGTGTCAGTCACACCTACAAGAAGTTGCAGGTGCCCGGTTCGGGACCGAGCCGCACTGAGAGCTGCGAGCCCAGCCCAGGGCGAGGGAGGCCTGGCTTCACCTGCCGCACACTGAAGGCTCCTGCTCAGGCTGGGGGACAGTGTCAGGGGCCCTTCTGTGCCCAGCCATCCAGGCCAGAGCAGCAGGGGCTGCCAAGGAGCGGCGTGCCGAGAAACCAAGGATGCTCCCACCCTAGTGCCGAGCCGCTCCTGCCGTTCCCCAGGGATGGCACTGAGCAGCTGCCGCACTGTTATCGTCACCCAGGTTATCTTCACTCAGGTTAACTTCACCCAGGTTATCTTCATCCAGGTTATCTTCACCCAGGTTATCTTCACCCAGCAAGCCAAGCCCAGGTGCAGGCATGTGGCATCCAGGCCAAAACAGTGCACACACCTTCTCACTCTCACCTACAGCAGGACACCAAATACCAGACCAGGGAGAGCAAAAGAGACATCCTCGTACCTGAACTAGGAAGGGGCGTATAAAACTGAGTTAATTTCATGTGACACTGACTGTCAATCTGTTTTGGCCCCCCTGTTCAATACAAGAAAGCACTCTTTTGTTCTCATCTGCATTACGATCTCATCTATCCAAATGCAGCAGCTTGTTTTAAATCAAGAATTATCTCGGTTCTCCCTGCTTGAATCATTGTTATTGATCATAGCAACTTCAATAAACCCTGCTGCTTACCCAATGGCCTGGGGGCCCGTACCCATCTCCCCAGCCCTTTGTTCCACATACTGATTCACCTTTTCATCAAGGATTTTGACGTAGCTGCTGCCCTTTCACATTATTACCGTGCCCCACCCAAATAATGATTTTATCACTTAATTCTCTTCCAGACCACATTTCGTAAAAGGGAGACCAAAAAAAAAAATAAAAATAAAAGAAGAAGAAGAAAAAACCCCTATGCCCTGTTGGGTGGGTAAACATGGACGAGGTGGGGTTGTCTCACCACATGACAGACACACCCCACACAAAAACCAGAAACATGCCTTTCATTGGGCAGGTTAACATTTTTCTAAAAGTTACTTTCTAGTCCTATCTGATCACTGTCAGGATGAGTAATGCAAAACACTCAATTTCTTGTGGGTTTGGTTCCAGTAGTTACTAAAAGCAGACAAGTACATGTTTGTTTCTAAACTACTTGAAAACCTTCAGAAAGTTACTTTAGAAAGTTCCTAAGTTCCTGAGCCCTTCACCAGCACAGGGATTTTACCCGCCTCGGTTTTATACAGTAAACACAAAGATTCAAAACCATTTATCTTCAAGTACTAACTTTATTTTCTCATTTTCCTTGTTGGAGGATTCTTGCAATTTTCCAGGATGTAGTTAAATGTAAAAAAGTAGCCTACTGACTCCCCAGGCAGAGACTTGTGGAAACAGGTGCCTTTAAAAAAAATGAAAGACTTTGTCAGCTCTCTGACCTGCCAGAGCTCTGTGCATTACTAACACACAGTGCCTGCTGAGTTCCCCTCAGCTAATTAGAGGACCCGTATGGCAATGAATGGCCTTGACTATAAATACTTCCTGAAAGATCTCTAACAGAGTCAGAGGAAATGGGAAAAAAATGAGATGCAGCTACAGGGAAACTATTTCAGATGTTTCTTGTTTAAAGGGCTGCTTTTCTTTCCTGTAGTTGCTTAGGGATGACATGCAGTATCCAAGACTTACACCAACTTAAATGTAAGTGTGATACAATTATATGCATTGAATTTAATTCTGTAGATATACTATTAAGATGCTGCTATGAGAAGGTGATTGGAAGTGGGACACGATGCCAAAGAACACAAAAAGTTCCATCTATCACCCTGGAGGGACAACCGAAAATTTACATTTAAACCAAGATCCCACTCTGTGTGCTTGAACCTTCTCATGCTGCTTCTTGTGCTCTCACCAAAGGCAGCAGCAGCAGTATTTCTACCAGCATCAGAGAAGCAGGTTTTCCCTCAAATATATGTTATCTTTCTGGCCAAGAATTGTATGTGCTTATAGAAATCTTTTGGAAATCACAAAGGACAGCTCAGCATTTCCACTGCTTTGCAGCTATTTGGCATCCAGCTCTGTGGATAACAGGAGTCAGTACTTTATAATAGGAGAAATGAGGATTTGCCACTAGGGATTGTGTCCAGGATTTACTATACTGATATTAAATCAATTATATGTAGATTTAATACTTACGTACCAATTGGGTATTTTTAAATTAGCTCTGCCACTCACCTACATAGGAGAATGCAAAACAAGGAAAGGGGAAATAATTTTTTCTAATTTTCTATCTCCCCCAAATTTAAAGCTGTATGACCAGCTTTAGCCAGAACGCCATATGAAATAGTGCAAGTGCAAATATCACAGACAAAAAGAAAATAACTCTTCTCTTCTTATGAAAACTTTTTTGAAATGCCATGCTATCCTGTAGTGTGTAAACAGTCTGATCATTATGGTGCAAAATAATCTCAGTTTAATAGAAGAGTAGATTTTATCCTTTGCACCGTATAAAAAGCTCATAGCAAAGGTTAACATAACCTCAGTCATATATTTAATGTTACATCCTGCAGTATGCCTTTGATAAAAATCCACAGTACTTTTGGAATAATGTGACAATCTCTCTCCCTTTGATGGTACACAAATCCCTCCACAAACTATGATTAATACACATAGTAATCTTGCTGTGTGCAGGTCCATGTGACCCCAGAGAACAGACACACTGACCTGTGTTATCACTGCATCTTTGTAGGCTAAATTAGAAAGTCTATACCAACACCTTTAGGTGGGCTAACTAGGCCTGTGTATGGGTCTGAGGGCTCAGGCTACAATTCCCTATTTTGTGGAAATCTTTACGCTGCAGTGTCCGTACAGACCAAAACAGGACACTCCATTTAAAACCAGTTTAGCAAAAAGTTCCTGCTGTCCAAGATCTGCACTGTCAAAGCATTAAACAATCTGCCTGGCCTGGAGTCTGCTGGCTGCCAGTGTGCTACCCAAAAAAAGGAACATTTTTGCATCTCAATAGACCTTCCAGTATCAACAAATCTTTAAACTAGAAAATCAGCTACTCTACGGAAGAGCAGAAATAATGTCCACATTGTACCACGCTGAGGTACATTTTTGGCAATTCCCATTTGCAAAACATACTGATTCACTGTAAGTACAGCTGCTGGAAATATTTTAATAAGAAAAATAAATTAAAGCTACTCACAGAAGTGTACCAAGCCCCTGAGAAAGATCCTGTTACACACACACAGCTTGGAAGCATTCTTAGGGATAAAGGTGCATCAACTGCATGTGTGTTTGCATTGTCTCCAGCTTCCAAAAGGTCACATGTAATTTGGTCTTTTAGATTCTAAAAATGAAAGAAATCTTACCCCAATGACTCCCACAAACCATCTACTGTAGCATAGAGTCTAGGGAAGGACCATGGGCATCATGTACAAAAGGAATGCAAGAAATATCATGTAAATGGCTTAGGCAACATCCAAAGCTGAAAATTACTCCAAGCAATTTCCAAAAATTAATTATCCTGTAAACATTAAGAATTTCTGTGGGCTATGGTATATTTTTACCCCTTCTCTAATTGATTTGTATTGTCTCTGATATTTTACCAAAATGCTAATCACTTCTGAACTTGTAGTATCTACTTGAAAAAAATGTGAAAAAACCTGATCTCCAATTTGCCTTCCCCCTACCATCAAAAAAGTAAAAAAATTAAAAGCATGTGGTATTACTGCTGCTGTCAAATCATCAAATCATTTGTAATAAGCAAAAAACTTTATAAATACAGAATAGCCAGTACAACCAAAGGGATGTGTTAGGAACTTTCTTTTTTAGTCCATTTCTCAGTGTTTATTCACTGAGTAATCCCAAATTTTTGGCTTCCTCTGTGTCAATCTTCACAGGGAAAAAAATGAAGGTGTCCACAGTGATTTTATTATAGGTTTTGTTTCCTAGCCACCAGTCGTCCTGGGATACAGTGTTTTGCATAAGCATTCATTATACGATATTAGAAAGATGTATTGAGTTAACGCTTTGCTTTCAGAGAGGACCAACTTTTAGACAGCATTAGCTACTCCTACCAGCTATTTCATATTAGAAAAACAAATGTAGCCAAAAGTAGATAATAATGAGAAATTTGCTTAACAACACAGCACATTTTTTTTACTTCAGAGGATTACAAAAATTGGCTTTTTCAATAATGGATGGTAAGTTCTTTTCTAAACAATTTTTATTTCTCTCTGGGCCAGCTGAGCTTCCAGGCATACATATCTGTATGTCAGATAATCCTTGACACTAAGCTCCCAATGGTCAAGCTGACCATTGCTTTGGCTTCTTATTTATTTATGGCTCCAGTACTGAATCTCATAACTCTGTCTGCAGAAAACTAAATCAGGAACAAATTAAAGGAGTTTGGTTTCTGTGATCTTTTTCACAGATTTAAAAGAAGAGGGAACTAGTATCACTCACAGAATCACACTCACAACATTGCCTATCCTTCAGATCACCCCTTACCTTCAAGAAGTTTCAATTCTCATTTTGTTTTCTCTATCCATCAAACATGATGAAATATGTAAGATTAGGGACTCTGTTCAGCAGATGAAAAAAGTTAATCTCCTTTTCACCACTTTCTTTAAAAATATTTCAAGCTGACAAAAGCAACTTGTGCAATTTTCAAAGAAAAGTGAAAATTCAAATATTATAAGTAAGGAAAAGACACAGACAAACAAGTCCTTGGCACAATAGAGTTCAAAGAGTGTGGCAGCTAAAGGTGTACACAAAAGTAATTCTTGTTTGAAGGATGTTGACATGGTTTTATCAGTCACTATAAACATAATCCGCTAATAAATCATTATAAAAGAAAAGTAAAATTGTACACACTTTAAAATGCAAGGAACTAATTTATATGCACTGTTAAAACACAAAAGTAAGACCTTTATATTTTTTCAGGAAAGTTATAGTTTTTCAGACCCAGAAGTGATCAGTATGTAAGATACAGGATTTTTAGACCCAGAAGTGATCAAAGTATTTTGAAATTGATAAAATACTAATTTGAATATATCTATATACAAAAGTAGTTTTGTATAAAGACCTTTAAAAAGCATCTGAAGTTATTTTTAAAACAGCATAAGAAACAGCCAGCATAGTTACCCATTCTATATTCATTTGTAGCTAAAACAGGTAATATAATAGCCTTATTCTACTGTTTACTAAGATTTTAAGGTCCAGTGAAATTAAGACCTTTATAGAGGTAATTCTGCATACTACCATAACCCCCTGCAGATTTTTGTTTGGTTTTCTTTCATCCTCTGGCAGTCCAAAAATAAATGAAAATATTTGAAAAATTGAAAATAAATGAAAATAATTTGGATTCTGATAAACCACAGATAAAATGTCTCCTCTGGTGAATCTGCCCGCACATGGCTAAGAACCAGTACGAGAACTGAAGTGAGATGTAACTAACATCATTTGTACAGCAGGAATTCCACTGCTGCATGGGTTTATGTACATATTTTAATACATATTTCATGTTGGGGGAGAGAAATATAATCCTGCCATCCACAGTGAGCACACATCCAGGTTAGCACCAAGGAACCTATCATACTGTAACTGCTTCTCATACACTTAAAATCTGAGAACAATAACTAAGGTACAAAAGTTTGTGGTCCCCCTAAATTGCATGCAGGGTTTAAATTACAGACAGTCTATTTTATAATTAGAATAGCTGCAGTATTTTGAAGACCACTGGCTCCATTTAAAACAGCTTTTAAGACTTCTGTATGTACAAAACCAGATACACCTGCATATAATCTTAGCAGACCACGGAATAAAACATTTATCTTCCTTTTTACATGTTACATGTGACACGTTACACAAAGTGATGCTATGGTAATAAATGCTGTTATAAAAGACAAAAAAGGAAACCAACAGATCATCACTTCCATTCTAGTGAGCTTTGTCTGCAGAAAGACTGCTCCTGTGGCAAGTTTCTATAAATTCAGATAGGGAGCAGCTCCTGAAAACATGTGATGACTTCAGGAGAAAAGCATTTATTTGTCTCCCTATTCAGCTCCTCAGAATGTGAGATCTATTCTAACCTCAATCTTCTCTACAGTGGGAAAAACACACCTTTATGGAAGGGAAACTTCTTTGTATATAGATCCTTTTGTTAAAAAAAAAAATAGGAATTACTTGGTGGGACAAATATTTACCTTCTCTTATCACATGAGAGCCTTTCTTTTCTTTTTTTCTTTTTTTTTTTTTTTTTT
>VZRH01000513.1:347269-366991 GCA_013397555.1 Urocynchramus pylzowi | reverse complement strand
AAAAAAAAAAAAATGTACATTCAGAATCTATTTTTTAATGTCTGAATAGAAGAGGAGGTACATCTGTGCCAATGAGCTCCAGAACCAGGGCCATGCTGAGCAGGAAGCACTCAAAGGTAGCATACACAATATGAAGCAACCATAAGAACTGCTGAGCACTGCAGTTATGTCTTTATTCATGGCTGCATAAATACCCTTCTCCTTTGGGACATGCCATCTGAAACCCTTACCTGAATGCAGACATTTCTGTCCTTTCTTTGAGGGACACTATTCTCTTTTAAAACACACCAGGAAATGGGGTCACGCTCCCTTTTACACAATAGCCTAATGGCTTGAACACTTGTTCAGGAAACAGGAAAAGTAGGTTCCTTTCCTTGCTCTGTCAGAGGGGATCCAAGTCTGCTTCTTCACCTTTGCTGGGCATGTCCTACGCCTTAGCTATAGGCTGCTGTGTGGAAGACAGCACTCTCCAACCTTCCTATTGAAGATGTCCCAATTACTACTCATAAAAAATTAGAGGTTAGAAAAAAGACTGCCTGCTCTCTACTTGCCAGCAACTTGCCTGTCTCCAGACTTTAACATACACATTAAAGAGTCATTAGATCAAACAGAGAAGGAGACTTAATCATACAGCAGCAAAGGCAATAGCTTTCAGCATCATAGCTGTTAACTTAGTCACATGAATTTTATTTTAAGTGAAGTCTTTAGATCCAGTATAAAGGCTACTGCTTTAGGCACGTCCACAAAGCCTTACACAGGCTCAAATATCCAGCAAGACAAAGCTGCCTATAGAGATTGATCAATTAACTAAACGTGAAGGAAAGGTAATGAGGGGCACATCAGCAAAAGATCCATTGAACTCACTTCAAATATTATTTTGATAAAAGCTATAAAGCTGATTAACACATTCCCTGGGAATTCAGAGATGTGATAGTGAATGTTTTCTGAAATCTATACTGGCAAGAAAGTTAATCTCCCAGAAACAGCTGAGTGATTTTACACAATCCTATGGAATTTATTATAACTCAATGAACCAAAAACCTTTGAAGGGAAAAATGGGAACAAAGAGTACAGGAGATTTTCAACAGAAAATAACATTTTCTAAAAAGACAAAGGAATCTTGCTGGATTAAATATTCATATCAAGTTAAAATCTGCACAAGAGGAATGCCAGAAAGATTGGATTATTTACACAGTTCCCAGACAAATTCTCTTTAGGTATACAAAACACACTCCCAATATTTGAATACTTGTATGTAAAATCATATGTATACCCCCAGTTTTGCTGATTACACCCCCTAAAAGCTGCATTTAGGGTTGGGAGGTTTAACTTCACTTCTGTGATACAAGTCCAAAAATACATTTGATTTCTTTTTCCAAGCCCTCAGCAAATTGACCACATCCCTAGATCTCTACAGATAGGATAGCAGATACTGTATTTTCCTGCACTTAAGACATTTTCCCATTGCTTTTTGTTTGCCTTTGTTATGAACGCAAACTATGGGGCTCCACAGCATCCCTCACTACTACAAATCTTCATACACCATCATCTCCAACTAACTACTGTGAGCCAGATCAAAGTCAATCATCTTCATCCTCTGGCTTCTGTGCCCAGTTCCATGGCCTGAGACCATAAATCTATCGATAACTTCCAGCCTAGCTACAACAGAACAGTTTGCTAAGTGCAAGGGGATCAATAAATCAGATCCTAAGCCCAGTTCATTACTATTTCAAGTTAATTACAAAGGGATTATTTTCATTTAGCACAGTACCTATACAAAATAATAGTGTTAACATGAACCAATTATTCTTATTCAGGTTCAGTTCCCTCTCATGTTATACAGGAGTTTGACTGGACTGATTTTAACTGGAGCACCAATCAATACAATCCCTTGATGTGGCGGGAGATGCCCGCCATTCAGATGCGTGAGAAAAAACCCTTCAAAATGGATATAGGAGTAATATAAACATGTGGTGCAAAGGGGATTTTCAAATGTTCTTTTACTTTGTTCATGAATCTCACAAAGCTGCTATGAATCAGGAATGGGGGAGGAGAAAGCATAAAAATATTAATCAGTTACTTATCTTTTGACATGTCCTGGATCAATGCCTGGCACACGTGCAATTGATGAAGTATGGCATTTGCCACAAAAGCTCATTTAATCTTCTATTCCCAAATTGACCTTAAAAATTAAGTTTCTAGGTGCAGGGTTTTCTTCTTTCAAATAAACAGCCAACATTGTATAGGCTGTCTGTTCTATTTTGGAAAATGTTTTTTGTCTGAGAAAAGACTGATCTTAAGTAGATTATCTATGGACTGTTTCCTACCACTTTTTGTCTCCCCTGCAGTATCTTACTGCCAGAGTTTAGTAGACAAGTATAGTCTAGGTTCAGCTGGTTTATTTCTCATTCTATCAGTTCAAACTGAGATAGCTCACACATCTGTTTTATTTCTAAGAGCACTGCAAAGGAAAAGCGTCCAGCTCATTCTAATCAAGCATAAACTTTCCTATAAATAACTAAGGACCTAACGAAACAATTGTTTGGAGGAAATGAAAGTGTGTTTAGAAACTCAAATTCCTCTATACTGTATGTCTGAGCTGTTCCAGTTTGAATGTCTTCCTGACAGCATGGATCAGTTGCTCTAAGATGCTGTCCCTGGAGTCAGCAAACTGAAACTATAGCAGGAAATCCAGGTATTAACATCATACTATGTGCTAATTATAAATCATCATTTCACAATCTGACATTATTCACTTCTAACCTCTTTTAACTACATCACATATTTGCTTTCTAATCAGAGTTTGACAGGACAGAGTGTCTGACATGAGACAGTGATCTTTTAGTAAGACAGCAGTTCAAAGATTGCAGCCTTTATGCATAGTAACGACCTTAGTTTGATTTACTGTTCCACAAAGAAACTGTAGAGTTTCTTAAAAATGAGGAAAAGTTTAAATAATTTGAAAAGTTCCTGACTTGTTTTCTGGTTTTGGTTTCTTCCTTGATGTTAGATGTCAGCCATCTTAAACTGTCTTGCAAAATTTTTTTCCTATAGCTATGGCTTCTGCAAGCATAATTTCCACCTTTCTACCTTTTTATTTTAACACACCCTGGGAGTTTTATCTGGTGATTACTACAAAGTTTCCAAGTATGCAGTTACTTGAAAATGGATGGACATTTAAGCATGTATTGTATGCAAACTTCGTTACTTTGGTTTGATTTTTCTTAAAATCTGAATTTTTGTATCATATAGAATATTGAAATATTCTACTGTATCTCTCAGTTCAATCCAAATATTTTTTTTAAAGCACCATCTATTTTTTTTAACTAATTAAATACTAGCTATTAAGAAACTAACAAAGAGTCCATGAAAAACTTTTGAGTTCACTCTTTCATGGTAAAAATAAGGTGGTTTTTTTTTTTTTTTCCCCAGCAGTATCTGTAGTTTTTTTCCTACTACAACAAGATGAGAATGACTGAGGCAATAATCCTTTTCTTACAGGCTTAGTAACATGAAGGACAGCATGGATTACTGTTACTTTTTGAAATGTTGTAAATATCCATTGTGTATCCTGTTTTTCTGGCACTAGACAACTTCAGAGCTGCCAAGACTTGCCATTTATTTTATCTTAATAAAGAATCAATAAGCCAAATCTTGACTCCCAGCAGCTGATAATTTAGGATTACATTTTTAATTTCCAGCTGCTGTCTTTTGTCTATCTGGTTGTTATTCTTCATTATTATTTGCTCTTTTCTTTCCATGACAGTAAATCCTTCAGATATGATTACCAATTCAGCCGTTAGCCTGTTTGCTGAATAAGATCTCTTGTTATCGATTACCATAACGACTAAATCCCACACAGAAATGTCACTGGTCAAAAAGCCAAATACTCTTCTACTGTACAAGACGCTCAGCAGACTTGCAGAAAGCCTGGCTAAAACAGACCAGAACGATTCTAGAGGCTTAAGCAGGCTATGTGAGATACAGTAATCAAATAGGTAGGACAGGCTTTGCGAGATCTGGCTTTGCAGCTGAGAAGCAGCGAGCAGAAGCAGGGAGGCTGGGAGCATACAAACCTGCACATCGTAAGTCCCATTTAATAGGACAGGCCTCTGGGAATTGATGTCCTGCAGTACCCCTGAAAGCACAGTGCGGTTGACTTTCTGGAAGTCTTTGGAGTGGCTGAATTGCACCATGTTGTGGAGAGCCAAAATTTTAGTGTCGAGCTCAGCATCCTGCCTGGTGCGGTTGTGCAGTCCTAGGTGGTACTTGCGGAAGTGTTTGATGAGATCTGTGGGGTCGTTCCCGTAGTAACCATACCCACAGATGTTGCATTTGAAGTCCTGAAGCTCTGGAGACAGAGGCGCTGTATCTGGATTATCATTTACCAACAAATCTGCTTTTGATTTGTTCAGCCTTAAACCCCCATCTGAAGGCACTTGTGGGTTTTTTGAGGCCATGGGGACCGGGCTTGAGCCTTGGCCATCAGTTTGACCACTTTGCACTTGCACTGTTTCATCTGAAGCTTTTGGCGACATCTGATGCTCCTCATTTGTCTCCGCTGCATCTCCTGACGGGGTACAGACCACATCTTGGGTGTCATCTGCATCTGATTTTTGAGGAGACTTCAAGGGCTCACAGATTCCCCCAACAGCTGGAGATGAGAAAGCCAGCATATTTCTGTCTGTCACCTCATCATGAGGGAAGGATGGAACATTTCCTCCCTTATTGTGGCTTTCATAATTGAAGCCAGCCTTTTCACTCAGCACTGAGCTTTTCAAGTCTTTTTTAACACTGGAAGATGGCTCTTGGACATGCATGCAAAGTTCCTCCTTGTTACTTAACTCTGCCGCATCACCCTGGTCAGTGTTTTCTTGCATCTGCTCTGCAGAAAATTCTTTTTTCCTTCCAGACTCTTCACTTTCAGTACCTGTAGACTCAAGGGTCTGTACCTCACCTTCACTAGCAACGTTTCTTAGAGGGGGATTCTTTTTCCGGACCATATCTACCACAGAAAAAGAAATAAGAAAGAAAAAAAAAAAAAAAGAGAGAAAAAAGAAAGAAAAAAAAAAGGAAAAAAAACCTATAGAATTATTCAAGATATACAAGATATGTAACAGATTATAAACCTGACACTTTTAAAAGCATTCCGAACTATATGAATATATTGAGTACATCAACTTTTCAAAAAATTTTTGTTGGACAGGTTTTTAAGCTATGCAGAAAACTTTTAAAAAATTAGCACACTGAGACTAAACTTAACTAAAAAGAGAACTGTAAAAAACCTAAAAAAAACACTTCCATGAGAATCAGTGAATTGCAGGCTTCATTATCTTTTGGGATGATAATGGTCTGGCAGGAAGAATTTTTAATTAATGTTTCTTTTAAAATAATTTTAGAAAAGTAAGGGGGAAAATAAACTTTTGAAGTCTAATGTTCATACACAGCATATCCACATATAACACAGCTTTGCAAAAATAGACCTGAAAGACATAATCTTAAGAAGAACTTAAACAAGTTATTAGGAAGAAAACAGATTTAGAAGAGTAAGTACTTGAGGTTTCAGAGAAAGTTGTTTCCTAAGCAGGTATCAGTTTCCCCATAGCAAAAGTTCCCCCTCCTACTGTCCATAAACTTCAAACAGGATTATACGGATATTCCAGAGTCTGGCCCCACAGTCCACTATTCATGTAATTAGTTCTATTTGCCAAACAAAGAAAAACTAACTTTATTAGGAAACCCATTGTCAATAAAACTTTACAGGCCTGGATCCAGACATTTGACATCACTGTGTGGCTGAGCCAGGATCTGCCCTGAAAACACCTGGAATCCACATGGATCTCATCAGCCAAGCCTTTCAGTCCTCCTTGCAGACATAGCCACTACTGCTAAATCTGCAAGTACACTTCCAGGATCCATTTAAGAAATCTGAGAGAGGACAGCAATAAGGATCAGAGAGAAAGGGAGAGTCTGCCACCAATGAGTTAGCTGCTTTCTGAACAGGGGAAATTATGGAAGGACAAGCTAACACACTACGCAGGTACTAAGTCAAATTCTTCATTTCGCCTTCCCCACTCTATTTAAGAGAAAATATATATATTAAACTCCCCTGCTTTCTCAACTGTGTGGTTCTGGATTTGATATTCATCACCAGCTGGTTTGATCCATTTGTGTTCACATGCTAACTATGGGCAGAAGACAGATGTGCCCCAACTTTTCTATGCTCTTAATCTTTGCCAATGCTGTATACAAGGATGGATGTTTCTCTTTGCCAAATTGTGTGTGGTCTGGTGGCAGCAGCCTGCAGTACCACACATGAGATGTGAGCTACAGACTCAAGTCTGAGCCCCCATTCCCAGGCCAGCCTGGCCCAGCCCTACAGAGGCACTGGAGATATGCATTGCTCTGCCATGAGAGGACCACCTGGCGACTCTGGGAGCAGCACTGATGTGCTCCAAATGGTGCTGTACCCAGACCTTTGAAAGCCATGGACAACCTTCTCAAAACAGTGCTTTGAGAAGCAAGGCTGGGGACAGAGGTTAAAAATAAAAGAACAGGCATCTGTACATCCTCTTATTTACATCTGCTCCACATGAAAGGGCACTATATGCTCTGTTGATAAAAACAGACAACTTCTTAGGGGAAATGTTCAACTTGTGTCTTGGGCTGGCTCTGTTGTCTTTGTGGTTGAGCTGATCCACAGGCAGCATGGGCTACAGCAAGGCGGCTTTCACACAGAATGCCAGCTCATGTTACAGAAATTTTGACACTCCGTGTGGTCTTAATAGGTTTCTTAAATGCCTACTGCGATTCCTTACTGTAGAAGACACATATGCTTGGGAATCAAATGTCTTCTCTTTAATATCAACTACACCTACCAGGGGATGTATGAACTAAACTGGACTTTTTTTTTCCCCCCAATAACTTCTGAACCATGAAGTCACTCAGAACTCAGAGAAAATAAATATTTTCTGCTGTGGTAAGAGAACTATTACAATATAGACTCATCCTCCTAAAACAACATGCACACATATATAATTCAAGGTATAAAGATAGTCATCAGCCTTTCAGCAGTGCTACTTCTCTGTGAGACTCCATGAATGCTCTTGGTTAACACACACTAAAAATATCTGTGAATATCTCTGGTAGGTGTTCAGCTAAGTATGTACTTTTCTCCTGGTTACACGTCCCAAACCATTTTTAAAATAACTTCCGTTTAAATGCAATTCGTGGCAGACGACAGAGAAAGAAGTCCTGACTGCACAGTGCAGAAAAATCAGAAATCGAGAAAGTAAACATCGTGACTGTTACCTCAGTCAAAATTAAACAAGACTAAATGCAATGTTATAAAATGTTTTTGTTACAGATATTTTGGGCAGATAAGGAAAGCTTAGAGATTTATATCTTCATGACAACTGACAGAAGAGAGTCAGAAAAAAGAACAGAAAAAAAGTCCCTTTAAAGAAAAGAAAAGAAAAATCTAGACTCTATACAGGCTAAAGTAGATCTAGCTACTTTAGTTCTAATTTTCCCAATACATTTGTGAGTCTGGGTTGTTAATGGAGGGGAAGAAAGAAAACCATATCTGCCTAATGGAGATTTTTCATGCAATAGTCTACATTTGGAGAAAGAAAGGAAAGAAGAAAGAAGATAACATTAACTTCCTTAAGTAGAATTTAAAAGTATTTTCCCTTCTTTTTTCTTTTAGCTTTTGAAAAATCATCTGTCATTTATTTGATATCCACACAAGGGGACGGTAAGAAAAGACACAGGGATTTTTTTGTTGTTGAAATTCCACCACTATCATTTTTCAGAGACGTATTATGTAAATAAAACTACATTTGCAATACTCCTAAATTGAAGAAACCATCCCCTAGCAAGTCATAAGTTAGATACAGAAAGAATATAGCCACTCTGAAATTATTATCTCTAAGACAAATAACAGATTGCACAATGTTTTATTGTGTGCCAAGAACGTTTTCGGTTAACAATTTCACTTGAAAAAATAGATCACATACTTGTAAAATCATACCCAGCATTGACTTCATAAGGCATGTGGCTTTAGAGTGCTTTTTACAATTATTAATTCTATTAGTCAACTAGCAGGCGGACTAATGCAATTGTCTTAGAAGATGCACGGAAGACACAGAAGACATTTTGAGAGCTGATCTGTATATCTGCAAAACAAAACAAAAAAAAAAGGTTTTCCTTCCTAAATTATGCATTCAAAATATGGTGTTCACTTAAAAACATTATTATACCTACTGTACATTCCCATGCATCTATTACTGGACACTATACAAATAGAGTCTGCTGTTCTCTATTTTCCTCAAACATGAGAAATCCCATAGCTCTCTTCTCCTCAGACACACGTGCTCTTGCACACACACACACTCACACAAAAAGACAAAAAATATCTGAGAGCTAATGTTTACCAAGCACAAAATCTAAAACAACTTTAAAGTAACTGTTGAAAATGAGCTGTAGAAAGAAAGTGTCTTAAAAATTCACATCCGTCATCATGGGACCGGCCTAATGGGATAGTTAATGGCATCTAAATAACTCCATCAGCAGTTGTAAGTTAACCTCTGCTGGCTGCCTTGTGTTCCACTTCAAACAAAATTAGTGGTGTTACTTTTGTTGTTAGCAGGCAACTTCCCACATCTCCACGGTGCCATCGCAATAGCAAGCACATTTGTTGGGTGCTAGTAAAGAAGCCAAGTGAAGAACAGGCTTTGGGACCAAATTACCTTTTCAGCACTGAAAATAGTGATCTGCCCAAAATAAAAGAATTACTAAGCCTGACATGAATTAAAGGACTTCTCCAGCTGAGGGAATTTTGGATAAGGCCCAGGTTGCAGCTATACGAACTTTCCCTCAAAAACAGCCAAGGCTACTCTATGTGGTTCATACATCTGCAAGATACAGACTTTTCTGTTCAACAGTCACTCACATCAGTTTATCCCTGGAAACAAGAAATTCTGCTGAAATTAGTTTGTCATTCAGGATAATGAATTACCATAGTGATCACTGTACTTCTTAAAAAAAAAAAAAAGTTAAAAACAAATTCTGGTAATCAATAGTTTTGTAAGAGTGGTGAAGATAATGGCTAATTACCTGCTGATCACCAGCTTCCCAGTGGGTCACTGTTGCTGCTCATTACTTTTACTGAATGTGATGGTTTGTCATCAAAGCCTATTGCAACAGAATGGTTGTTGCCTGGTGCTTGTGCTGCAGGTTTAGGTCAGATCTTAGTCATATGCTCTTTTTAACAAAATAATCCATCGAGAAATATGTTTGAATTTTATGAGATGCCACTGACTAATCTTTGTACAAGCAGATGCACAAGCAGACGAAGAGCAAACTGAGTCAAGGGTATATGAAGACTGTGATATTATCAGTCAATATGCTGCAGCAACAAAAAAGTTAAATGAAAATACACATTTATATTCAACAGGCTCAAGTAGGACATCTTTGTTAAGGGATAGTAAAATTAATACTTTTACACTCATATATATTACACACCCACACAAAGACATATAATGCACATACGGCGCTTGAACATCAATCATTTTCCCAGAATAATGCAGCAAAAAATCATTAACTCTCAGTGTCTCAGCTTAATATATGTGTAATACTTACCTATCTCACAGGAGTGTTGTGAGGCTTAATTAATTAGTGACTGTAAAGCACTTTGTGATCCTCTAATGAAAGGTGCTACATAGCACAAAGTATTATTAAAATCATTAGGACCACAAAAAAGCCCTGTGGAATTCCAGCCTACACTGTCTGTTGGGGTTGGGAGTGATCTTATTATTAAAAGGAGACCATCAGACTAATTTTCATAATTTTTTCAAGATTTTTTCCCCCTTTGCTGTTGTGATAGCATGTTAGTAACTAGAAATTTAATCTTTATCATCTTAATAACATACACTCATGTAGTTTGTTACTGCAGGGCTAGAGAAGGGAGCAGTGCTTTTGGCATTCATCTGGCTTTCCCTTTTAAGAAAAAAAAAAAAAATTGGAGAGATTGAGAGACATATTTTGACACCTTCCCACACTCCACTCCAGCAGGACAGCCGATCATGTGAGATCGCAGGATACTTGCTATAGCTGCATGGCAAAATGATGCTGTGGTTTTAATTTCTCTCCTTTTTAGACTTATTTTTCTTTCACAAAAGAAAAACAAAAGAAAAAAAAATACAAAAAACAGGGGAAAAAAACACAAGACGCAAGACAAAACCCAGTTTATTACACATAAATAGACTACAAAGACTGTCTGCTGTTCTTCACATAAAACCCTTAAGTGTTCAAAGTGCCGGCTTCTATCAAGCACATAGAGTCCTAATCAATCCGGAGCCCCCTCCCTACGCTCCGTACAACAGTCGAGCAGCTGTAAGGCACACGAGCTCCGAGGCCGGAGAGCTCCTGTTTTGAGACGGAATTCCTGGGAAAGCGTCTCGGCGGCGGCCCCGTCCCCGGGGAGCCACCCGGCACCCAGCCCTCCTCGGCAGCCCGGCCCGCCGGGCTGGCCCAGACCTGCGCCTAGCACAACCTGAAAGTTAACAAGCTCATTACTACAGCCCACAATTCAAAGACCTGCCATGTTTTCTAATTGAAGTGTTAAAAAATAAAAAAAAAAAAAAAAAATTTAAAAAAAAAATGGAAATAACACTGGAAACTCCAGGTGAAATTGTTGAAAATTAGATTACTTTAGATGCAAACTAACCCAGACTCAAACACAGTGGTAGAGGACTGGCCAAAGCTGCTGCCCCCCTTCTACCTTCCCTTGTGCACACTTGCACAATGAGATGACAGAAAAGAGATGCACAGCTTCGCATCCCCACCATCTCCGGCTGGGACACAGAGCAGGAGGCAGTCACACATGATGCTTCTCTCCACTTTTGCTCATGGTTCTCAGAGAAAGTCTGCCAGCAAACAGCCAACACAAGGCCCTCCCTAACTTGTCTCTGTTGAGAAGGGAAGGAAAGAACAACCCCTTTTATGTAAGGAACCCAAGAGTCAGGCCCTAAACCATGGAAGGGCAAAATAAGCTTAATGACAAGCAACTGCCTCTTTAACAAGACCACCTCCTTTCTGCTTTGGCACAAGTGTCTTCATACACCATACAAGACAGAAGATGTCACAGCTCTAAGCAACTAACAAGTTAATTCCAAAGGAATTTTTAATCTATACATGTTTTCCTGCAAGCCCTCAAACTGCATGTCCACTCTTTCCTGCCTGAAATTGCTAAGGTAGAACATGATTCCTCATATCAGGAAAATTAGGCAGGATCAGACATCGTAATTGGACAAAATGCATCTATTTGATATTTTATACTCCACATGCTCCACTGAAATTATGATAGCTTCATCAATCTAAAAAGTGCAAGAAGAAAACCATGTATTAGTAGAAGAAAACATTGTATTAGTAGAACAGCATTATAGCACAACACTGTTGCTTTTTCTCCTCCTCTCCTACTCCTTTGCATTTTCAGGCTCTTCAGTTTAGCCCCTGATCACCAATTTGCCGAGGGCTGTTTGCAATTTTTTTCCCCACAAAGCCTACAACAAAGAGACAAGTGAAAAGAGCTGTGGTCTGTTCAAGCTTGCTCCTTCCCATTTACATTTACTTTCCCAACATCGATCGTTCTCAAATCTCTAAAGGTGCACTTTTGGACATCTTAAATCCTGTTCAGCTACAAAGTGCCATCACCTTCAAACAACTCTCATCAGGTAAATCTCTTATTAATTCACATTGAATTAATTCACAATGATCTTTTCTATTACCTTATGCTTCAGAGCACAGCACACATCAGTAATCATCTAGCCACTGGAATAAATCTAACCTTTTCTATGGGTATAAAGCAGACACTTGGTCATTTCAAAAGAGTTTAGGAGTGGCATTTCAAAATTGATTGTTTAAGCCCACTTCCAGGCACTTATTTCATTTTAAGCTCATTCCTGGGGTAATCACACAGACACTTTCAGAAGAAACTGAAGTCCAAAGGTGATGTATCTAAAGAGGTGACATGAAGGAGAGTTGTATCCTTTCTTGCAACCAAAATGAAGAATTCTAAAACTGCTTTTATTTACAAGTCCCTGAGCACAGCAGGTTGCTGCTCTGCATTTCTTACTGGCCTGCTGCAGAGAGCTTGTTCCTACCTGCCCTCCACTGCCATCCATCCAGGATGGGAGAGCCCAGCAAGGCAAGATTCACTTTGCCCTCACTTCCAATGAAGTACCTAAAAGCACTCTGTACACATGACAACTAATAAAACTCAACAAAGCTTGTGAAACAGGAAAATTAACATCACTGCCATTTTATGGATAAATAAAATTATCTACTGAGAAATTAAAAATTCAAAGTGTTCAAGGTGACGTGCAGGCAGAGCTCTTGGCTAGTGACTGAGCCTAGGTTCTCTAGATGTCCAGAGCCATATCCCTCTCCTGTATGTATTTCAGTAAAGAAAGTATCACCCTAGTACTTGGCAAAAGGCCAAGATCCCGTAATTTAATAAGGTACAGAAGGAGCATCTCATGCAAAAATCTAAGTGCTCCAATTTATCATGACAGTTATGGGATAAGCTGGCATTTTATTTGTATGTAAATTAGTCTCCAAAACAGCATTAAAAGGCCACACTTTCAGAGAATATTATGCCTTTGCTTCTCTGTTCTGCATTTATCCAAACTCAGCTTTGTATATTAAAAGTAGTTTAATTTTTATGTATTGATGCTGCTTTGCATGCTCCCCAATCTACTGTTATTGCACCACAGAGAGAAACCAGCCTGATTTGCTTACTGCAGTAAAGTAGATGACTTCTGCCAGGACTGACACCTCCTACGAGAGCCCTGCCTGCCAACCTCTCCAAATCTTCTGGTGATTCTATTAATTATCTGTCGTTACACTTTATAGGATGCAGAACATTCCCTATTAGATGAAACCAGAGGTCCATTTAGTCTCATGTTCTCTTTTGGAGATACCAGATCCTTCAAAGAAAATTCAACTGCCTTTGGACAGAATTACCTACTTCTGTGAAAAATAAATTGCTCCTAATTCTCAATGCTTAAGACAGAAGCTTACTTTCTGAAGAGTAAGAGGGTTTGTAGGCCTTTATTATCTCTCAAAATTTTACAGTTTGTTTTTAAAGAAGTCTTATCTATCCCTACATCAAATAAAAGTGACCAGTATCTATGTCAATATTGCAATGATCCTGGTATCAGTGACATCTTATGGCTCTCACTCTACAATCTAAATCTGAAAAGAAAAAAAGAAAAAGAGAAAAAAAAAAAAAAAAGGAAATATTTTAAGTGTTTAGAGTTTTCTTTTTGCCAATGGAGTAGAGTTGTTTTCCCTCAATCTTGTACTAGCAAGAATCAAAGACCCTCTGGGCTGTGGGCACATCTATCACATCCCCACTGTTCATCCTGTCTTTAGGGCAAACAACCACTGTCTTGCCAAACTCTTCTAGTAGGTGTGGCAATCTCGTATGTTTCAATTTCTTTTCAGCCTGAGTAAACTCAGTGTACTCTGTAATCCAAATGTCCTTTGAAGACAATGGGAGTTTAGGGTTTGCAAATGACTCAGAACTGAATCTGAGTTGAGTGTACTGGCAGAGGCAAGCACAGTGCTACCTTCAGATGAAGAGTGAGGAAAGAAGGTGACCTCCTGGCTCCTAGGCAAGAGCAATCAGGTATGGGTACAAGAAATGACTCATTTGTTCTTTTGCATTAAGAATACAATGGACTGATCCTATTTCCCTTGAAGGTAATGGCAAAAGCCCCACTGACTGAGAAGCAAGTCTGAGATGTGCTGTCCCTTTCTGCCAGGTGAGGTCTTGATATGAGAGAAAGGCATCAGACTTCCCTTGCCCAAAACCTCAGTCAAATGCAACCATAAATTACTTGGGAGAAGAGGAAAAGATGCAAGGGAGATAGAGGATGGTTTTGGCTAGCATTCCAGAAAAGTTCAAATAATTTTGTTTCCAAGTACAGGCAAAATGCTCCCATTTGAAACAGGACTGAAATTTCAGAAACTGGGAAGGAGGCAGAAGTCTACAGCTAGACCTAAAACAGTAATATTAAATCATCACCGGAGAGGGCATTATTGTAGTACTTTTCCAGCCAGACTAGAATCAGGATGAACATGAGTTTGCAAAAATGTCCTTAATTTTTTTTTTCCTTAAAAAAAAAAAAAAAAAAAAAATCTGGCAAGAGTTTCCAGACACAAGTTACATAGGTAAGAGAGGGCAACCAAGGGCAACCGGAGTTGAGCCCACATACATCAAAGCAGACTCAGGCTTTGGGTACCTATCCAAACTGAGCCTTCAAAGGTTCTGATGTTGCCCTATTGTTTAGCTTGACTCTTGTCTAAGCTTGTTCAGGAGAACCCACATTCAGAAGTATGGAAGAAGGGAAAAAGAACACACATTTTCCAAACTGTGATTGCAAAACAAAACAAAAAAATGTAAATCTACCTGCTGCAGGGTAATACTGGTAAGCGTGGCTAGCTATTGTTGCTCCATGCTTTTCAATTTCCATATATTAGCATTCATTGCCGACATTATTAAATCCAAAGTTATTTGGATGCTTTGATCAGCAAATTGAACCTTGAGTCTATATACGATGTACCTATATTCACATAAAGTTTACAAAACTATTATATTTCCCTATTTTAACTTTTTTCCCCCCACATGCTGTGAGATTCTATATATCCCACAGCCATACATTCCAAGCACAGACTATTTTATTTAGTAATTTATTCAAGAATTTAGATAAAAAGAAAAGCAATGGAAATTGTTTGGCAATCTCTATGTAAACAGTTCCTATACATTTGGGTTGAATCATCCAGCAATCGCTCATCTTGACATGCCTGTGACAGATAAAACTTTCATCACCAATATGCCGTCTTGACTTCGAGATCAGGATACAGAGGATCCATATCACAAAATCTCTTTTACTGTTTATGGCTATCACAAAAATTAAAATCACATTAAACATAAGCAAGTCAGAATTTTGGCACTGTTTTTCCACTCAGCACAAATAACCCCACTTTCCATTGTGAATGGGGGAGAAACAACAGCAGTGGCAACCACAACAAAAGACTAGACTGTGTGTTCCCTACACAAAACAGAAAGCTGTGCCTATTCAAGAAACCTTGGCCATTTGTCAGAAAATACAGAACTGATGTTGGAGCCCAATATTAGCTCCAGCCAAAGCAGTGGTGAATTACCTTGCCTTTCAAATCATCCCTATTAACAAGGAAAGACTCTCTTGCAGCACTTATCGTATGGTCCTCATGCAGACTGAGAAACAGAGCCACTTTCTTTAAAAAATCCAAAGTAAAATAGATTAAAAAAAAAAGACCAAAGTGAATGCAAATGGATTCACTCTGAGTGGTTTGTCTATTATTTGCCCTTTTTATCTCTTATTTTTCTTTTGAAGCTGAGAAATGAAGTGAAATGCTGATGAGAAAGCTAGTCTTACAGCGCTTCCACCTTAATAACTTGTTATGAAACGGCTTTAAAAGAGCAGCATTTTTCGGGAAGCCGTAAGAATTGAGTACACGCATTCACTGAGGAGTATGATTTCTGTTTTACCCATTTCAATTCTGGTCGGCAAAGGGGGAAGGAGGGCGCAGAATAAGAAGACTCCTTGATACTCTGCTGATGTGGCTTTGCAGCAGCTTCATGAGTGCTGGCAACCCTTTAAAACTGGCAAGGGATGCCAGCGCCAGCCTGCTGACTGCTGGATGAATATATATAGTGCAAATAATGCTGTTCTTGAATCAGTTTTTCCCAAACTCCCACATAAACTTTCCATGGGAAAATCTCATAATGCCTGCATAAGTGATTTTATGAATCTAGCTTTCAGCTTTTGATAGAAGATTTCTTACGCTACTGGCTTTGATTCTTTATTGCACAAAGGGGTGGTGCCAAAAGCCCTCACATTAGCCTGGACCATGCAGACATCAGAAATTTAATTTAAACATCAGTAATCTGCCAGGATCATAAAACACAAAAAAAAAAAAGATTTAATTTTTTTTCCCTGGTAGGTAAATATGTAATTTCAGAAACACGAGTACAGCATAGGTGGCAGAATCTGCATGCAGCAACATATAGACAGAAACTAAAACTACCAATGAGAGTAGAAATCTTCAGTCTGCAGAGACGAACAGAAGTGAAAAGTTGTTTTATTCCTATTGAAGATATATTTTGAAATAAGTTGGGCACTATGCTTCTTTTCCAGAAATAATGCCCCTGAATGTTCCTTAAAATATATATATCACTACTTCTCTAACGGTTACAGAGAGGTACAACCATAGATTACACTATTTCCATTCTCAAAAATCCCATGTACGCAAGCAAGTCTTACCACATTGCTCCTGTCTTCCTCCTCAGAGCTGCCTTCATGCCACCTCAATTTCCAATTCAGTACCTCATTAGTTTTAAGAAATATCCAGAAATGATGTTGAGCTGATCTGTTGCACTGGGATGTATCCCACAAAAAGTGAAAGCTTTTGCCGTGTTTTCACTTATAAGGAAAGCAACTATTAAAGCAACTTCTGGGTTCACTGGCATTTTGGAGTCTAAAAAAAGTCCCAAAACTACTTGCAGAGGCTACAACAGTACCTTCTTTGAAGTAATGTTGCAACTTGTGCAAAGGAATTTGAATGTACCTGAGATCTGAAGGTGCGGGCTACAAATTAACACAGCCAATTAGGTGGAGAAGCTGAGAGTCCAACACGGATGGGGTGAAATAAACACAACTCATAAATAAAAGGACTGCCAAATGTGAGCCAGTTGGCTGAGTACAGATCATGTCATTCTGCTCAGCTAGCTGCTGCCCATCAATAATCTGTTGCTGTTTGCTCTCCCCATGACAATCAATCCAAGTTAGGGCTGCTTCTAATTTTCCAGTCTACGAATAGCTGCAGAACATCCACAACTGCTTTTTCAAACAACTCAAGAGATAAATGTTTCATCCACATATCAGCGTGCAAATTCTTCCCAAAATGGGATAGTCAAGAGTAAGTAATTACTCCTGTAACAGTTTCATCTGATAAACAACAAGACATAAGGCTGCAAAACTGATCTTTGCACCATTAACAGTCAGGAGAGAATCCAACTTCTAAAATTACTTGAATAACTGATACAGGACCCCAAAACTGTGACAATTCTGTAGAGAATGTTTCACAATAGATGTAGTCATTTTTTAGGGATTAGTATTAGCTATAAATTTCTTACCCCCTGAAATCTGGTACAACCGGATTTATACAGAAAAGATGCCTTCCTTTGAAGAAGACAGAGATGAAATCACAGCCAATTAAATTTAAGCATCTCTTAAACAATTCTTTTATTAAGCAGTATGTATTGAAAGAATAAGAATGCATGAGAGAAATTAGAAATTATCTTCATAATTTGGCCGTGGCTTCTCTTCTTGTGAGTAATGAGAACAGCCCAAGATCACAGATAAAAACCTTAATGTCAGAAGACATTCGTACAACCATTGTATGAAGATAACAAGATGAGCATATATATGCATATGTGACCTAAAGAACAGAGACTGCAGTAAACCAATGCATTTGTGAATTACGTGAAGTACCTGGGTCTTCTCCAGCATCAAAATCTACTGATTAAACCAAACATAGACTCGAGTCTCTTTAAAAAAATAACCTTGTCATCACTGAATCCCATATCATCTTGATAGGCCTTGGCCTATTAATAGAAAAATAATTCTCTTTATGACTCCAAAATCTAAAGTATCAATTTGATTTCCCATCCTATTCCCACCCTAAGTTGTAGAAGCTCTGGATCTCTTTTGAGTATGAAACAGAAACACCCAACAGCTCTGCTCATAACCCTCACGCTTCATCCGCCCACAGCGGAATCCACAGTAGCTCCCATTTTGCCTGCTCACAAGATGGCACGCTTGTCTCACGCCAGCTGCACAAATAAGTCTGTATTACACTCACAGCATCAGGGATAATTAAAGGTTAGGCACGGGGGTGGCAGCAACACGCTCCCACAGCACCAACGGCACCGGCGGGGCTGCAGGTCTGTCTGCCTGTGCTGGGGTGCCTGAACACCATGTGGGCACTGAGCTGCTGCTCCTCGCTTCCCAAACTCTGATGTGGGAAACAGTGGGGGCTTGGAAGCTGCAAACCCCAGAGGTAAAAATACGTGGCTCCTTAAGCTCAAACTGAACTTTATCTACACAGAACTCGACTGGCCTCTGAGCTAAAGGGAACTCGAGTAATTCACGAGTACACTGTAATCTGGGCAACAAACACACACTTGATTAGACTCTAAAATTACTGAAAATTACCATCTCCCTTGCGTCTTTCTAACAGCTTGACATATCAATGCCTAATGTCTCATTATGTTTCAATTTGAATCATGACTGTAAATCACTGGGAATACACAAAAAGAATGAGACGTAAGGATTGGGTGAAAATAATGAGGATGCACAAAAGATTGGACATTAGAAATTTTATGAAAATATTAAAATCAGCAATGGAAACATCCTATAAACTGAGAAATGGCAAGTCCACTGGAGGTAGTAGAATAAAGACCTCATGCTACACTCATCACAAGTAGAGTAAAAATTTGTTCAGATTTAAAGAAATGTCCTTTTTTCTTTTTTTCCTTTCTTTAAGGACCTATATGGGTAATAGGAACAATAGGAACATAGGAGTATCATTGTGACTGTTGATTTCATTCATATTCACTATAAAAGATCTATCAAAACAGAAAAGATACCACCTTTTATTTCAACTGCAGAAAGAGTGCATAAAGTTAGGGACTTTTGTTTACATGGCAGGTAAGTGCACATATTTAATTGCACACACAGGTCCTTCAAGTTAACTTGTGTCCTTTATACAGGTAACCAGCTGCCAATAATTTTCTGCAGATCCCTGCATTTTGCTCTGAATTCTCAACATCACAAGAAAATTTGATCTTTGAACCCAGCAAAAATTAAATACATCTTAGGCTGTACTGAAACTGGCATGTGACCACTGTAACTGGGATTCAAGAAGTGAGGAAGTGTCAATGGTTTAGGCATCAAGATGAGCAAAAGGAAGACCATGTGCAAGCTCACACTGCCATAGCAATGCTGTGCAAGCTGGAAACAGTGAAGCCACATGAAAGCATCAGGCACTTCTCACTGCCAGTTAGACTGCTTCCTGTAATTATAAATATACAAAGGTTAAAGTAAGAAAATTATTGCAATGCACTGATAGAAAATGAATTCTCAAATACTCAAAAGATTAATCAACAACAGTCTATCAGCATAAGATACTGTGGCAACAGTCAGCATTTCTGAAGCAGACAGCCTGGCACTTTATTTGCTTTGCTACATGAGAAAAATCCAACATCAGATCGTGGGTGCATCCCAACTGTGGGATACTCTTCTGCAGCTCCCAGCTCCAAATGCTCACCCTGGCAACATCCCGACTGCGCGTCAGAAAATCTGGTTTGGCACCGTCCTCCTAAGCATTTTGGACTCCATCAGTAGAAACTCAAGCGAACAGACAAAACGCAACATGCGCCATCCAGCAGATTAGAATTGCAGAGTCTGGTCTGCAGGAGAGAATAGGCAACTGCTCAGCACTGGCTTATGCTTCCTACAAGCACTCCACCTTTCAGCAATACTGAAGGGACACTTTCTGTTCTAGTTTATAGAGCCATTTTTCATTATTATTTCTTTTTCTTTTTTTTTT
>VZRH01000513.1:319697-338876 GCA_013397555.1 Urocynchramus pylzowi | reverse complement strand
TTTTTTTAATTGTCTTTCATTACCAAACTGGTTCAAAAACACACAAAAGGGTTTCTGTGCGGGGCACCGGCTCCCCCAGCACTCCGTGGAGCCCCAGACAGAGCAGAGCAGAGCAGAGCAGCAGCTCCACGCTCCGCCGAGGAGCGCTTCATCCAGGCCTGGATGGAAAAGCCCTGGCAGAAACCAGCCCAGCGAGCTGCCAACGCCCAGCGGAGGGTCCCGCAACCCCCAGCCCGGCACTTCGGGGCAGCCAGCGCCGGGCTGGGCAGGACGGGGCCGGGGGCGGCTGCGCGGGGCCCCCGCCCGCCGCGGGGACGCGCCCCCCGGACAGGGGCACGTCCCGTCCCCCGCGCTCCCGCTGACCAAGCCCACGGGGATCCAGGTACAACAAGCTGCGCTGGGCCCTGCTGCCCGTACCAGCCACGTCCCCCCGGTCAAGAGAAAGGCAGGAGCGATCTCGGCATTTTTAATGCAAATGAGATGCAGCCCGCAGGCTCTCAGCAAATTGCCAATGCATTGGGGATGCCACTGCTCTTTAGCTTTGTTTCCACATGTGCTGAAAGTTGATGAGTGCTGCTTGTGTTGTTCTTCCCACCACCAAAGGACACAGCACGGATAAACGAAGTAGGAAAAGCGATGTTCCAGTAGCACTTACAGACCAGACTGCCGCTGCCGGCATCTTTAGTTGTATCAGTACTTCTACCAGTGCCATCTCACTGGTATTTCTTCTGAAATTCATGTTGGATAATCGTAACCCAGAGCCAGAGTATCTCTGAGCAAAAGGAGAATATACTGCATTTATGGAGTCACTATCTCTGCATTCACATTTTGAGCAGAACTATCTGATCCTTACACATTTGAGGGAAAGGATTTCAGCGCAGAACGTCTATCTGTGTTTATAAACCAGGGGCATTTTACATGCTGCAAAACTACTACTGATGGCAAAGGAAAGAAGGTTCCATTGCCTTAGTATGAACTCACCACAGGTGTGCTTAAAACAGGTATTAAAGACATGATTCACTGTAATAAAGACACCCCAAACAACTATTTAAAGTGATTCAAAATACAACATTTGGGGGTGGGGAGGTGATGATACAGTGCACNCCCCCCCCCCCCCCCCCAAAGAAAATACAATCTCCAATAATAATAACAATGACAAATAAATAATAATGATAATGGCACATATTTATACTTTATGCAGAAGTACAGCAGGTTTCTTAAGCTTAGTCTCGCTTTCAGTTTCACTCAGCACTGAACTAGTCAGCTTTGCGTTAAAGAGGTGTGGAGTGTTACTTAGAAGTTACAGAAAGTACATCGGCATGTTAAAGAAAAACAGAAAAAACAGTGTCATAACCCATACAGGGAAATGATGGCTAAAACAGAAGACAGGATTCTCACACACCACTCAACACATCTTTTCCTCCCCAAATGCACAACAGACATAGGAACAGGAGCTTCAAATACTTACTAAACTTATGCAGAGAAATAAATGGGTATCAGTTGTGTGACTTAAAAAGTCAGAGGAAAAAGAAGGAGCAAATTTTTCACGGAAGCCTTGAATCATACAAGCTGCTCATTTGCCTCATTCATGTCCTCCTCCTTTCACTGCACTTCAATGTGAAGAAGGCAGCCTAAACAATATTCATCTTAGAAATCCAAAACATTGCAGAGACCACACTACAGCAACAAATCTGCTTCAAACACACTGACGTACCTCCTCAACATCTGAAAGATATTCCAGCTCCAGTCAACCCATAAGAGACATGTTGCCTGACTGTACCTTGATGGTATTGTTTATGAAGATGGTGATTTACACACTCATAATGATTTAAGCAGCTACTTTGCATACATTACAGAGAGAACCTGAAACATGTGACCTGCTTCACAGGGCAGGATTATACCTCTGTTCTTGTTGTGTCATGTGCAACCACATTATTTAGTAGTTAAAGGCAAGTGAGCACTCTGGTATTCTATTGCCCTCACCATGAATGCAGCGCGAGAGCTCAGCATGCCTCTGAAACCAAAGGTGAGCTTCCCAACTTCTAAAGATAGTTAAATAAATGATAGAGTTGTCAAAGGGGCTCAGTCAAACCTACCACATGGTTCTGCCCACTCAGGATTATGACGTTTGCTGGCAGACTTTTTAGGACAGGAAATCTTTCATGGTGTTAATAAATTTGCAACAATGATCATATTCTTAGGGACTACTCCAATACAAACTTTCATTAGCACTCACACCAACTCTCACAAAGCACTGAGAATGTATGCATGATCATCAGAAGCTAGGAATAATCAATAAAAACTTAAATCCTTTTCTCTGATGTTGTTCTCAAGAAAAAGACAAAAACTTTTCAGAAAAATGGAAATTAACATCTGAAGAATGGCTGGACTCTGCCTCTCAGCTCCTTCATAATTTTTAGTTGTTTTTATTGATCCGTACACTTCTTATGCACAACTCCATTACTGCTTTGATAATTAAAAGATAATTAAATACAAGACAGAGCATGTATCATGCTGGGGAATCACTTAGCAAGTGAACTGTTGTGCTGAAAAGTGGAATTCTTTCTGTCACTCACGGCGCAGTGATACATCAGTAACAGATGCCACGGGAGCTATTTTGGGGATGATCCAGTGGCTTACCAGAGCCACAGAAGACAGCAGAAAAGCATAAGGTTCAGAATTCAAGGGAAGTCCTGCCACAAGGGCCTTCACACTTTGCAAATACATAAAACAATGGGTTTACATCAGCTTCAGAGCAAGTACAGCATTTCCCATATAGTATGTCATAAAAGATGTCAAAGTCTGACTTTTTGATTAAAGAAAGGAAGACTGGTGGGTTAAAGAGGAGGTATCTTAGCAGCACCAGGAGTGAAGGCACCAAAGCTCTGATCACAGCTTTGCCACTGGCTCACTAACACTGCAGTTATTTAGGTTCCCTGTGCCCTGGCTCACCCATCAGTACAATGGGTATAATACTTCATCCTGTCCTTAAGAGGCAATTAATGCTTGTAAACTACTCTGGGAACCTTGATTAAAATGCACTGCAGCTTTGCGATAAGTATTCCCTCTGAAAGAGCACACAAGCTGGGTTTTGATGGTGGGAAGTTCTACCTGACGGCTGCAAAAGGAAAATAATCGTTCTGAATGAGAGGTATGTGCCTGACCTATGGACATGTGTAGGTGGATCCCTCCTGGAGTATTTTTCTTTCTCCTTTTTTCAGTTACTATGTGTATACTGCGAAGAGAGGAGCAGTGAGAACAGATAATTATAAAGCTTTTAAAGAGCCCTGGTATTTCCACCAGAGGATCACAGTGGGCCATCTTCAAGAATTCTGATGCAGAACTCTATGTAATTAAAAAACATAATTATTTGTAATACTCCTCAAACCCTGTTTTCATTAAGGAGAGGAGGGGAAAAAAAAGACAGATCACTTTAAATATGAATGCTTTATGAATAAAGAAATTTTTTTTAAATTGATGAGCATTCATTTTCCCATACAGTCACATAAAGTCTGAGTAGTTCATGTAAAACATAATTATCAACGTTTTAAACCACATTTTCCCCTTGAAAATAAATAAATAAGGACGCCAAAATCTTTTTTGTTCATTAAAGTCAGATCCAGCAGAAAACATCTGCAGACTTCTAGACCAAGCAAGCCCTGGAAGGCCATGGTACTGGCTGCACCTCGTGCCAACCTCAAAAATTTGGCTGGTTCAGAAAGATTTAAACAAAACAAAAAAAGCCCTGCAGCTTTACATGTCTGGGAATTGTGGAACTGCGTTAGGTTTATGAATAAAGAACAGGGGTGAGAAAAAAAACAACTCCTTTTAAAAAGGAGATCCCTCTCTCCCTCTTGCCCTCTAGCATTCTGGGTGCTAGACAGGGGCTCCTCTCCCTCCCCAGGGACACCGGGGGTGTCAGCAGTTGCAGCCCAAACCGTGGGGTCCACCTGAACGCCCTGCTGCAGAGGGGATGGGGCCCCAAATCCGGCATTTGCCCCCCTTGGCACGTTCAGCAGGCGCCCGTGCAGCCAGCTCCCAGCCATGCTCCCAGACATGCAGCAGCTGCCACTGGAAACCCAAAGGAGCGTCCCCGGGATGGGAGCCAGCCTGAGTTGTTCAAAGGACACTGCAAGACCTCCAAAGAGGGGCAGGCACAACTCAGGGTGAAGAGCCACCCTTGCGAAGGTGGCATGGGGACACTGGTCTCCCCTGCATTAGCAGCCTCTCTAGCCCCATGGAAGAACTGGGCCCTGGGAGCAGCCCGGGATTTCTACCATGGGCTTGAAGAGGCTCCAAAGTGCAGCGGAGGGAAGGAGCCTCAGCTACCGCAGGCAACCAGCAACTCATATTTAGATTTCAGGCTACCCTGAATAGGTGTATGCAAACACACAGGGGAGATGATGGCATTGCCAGGGCTGTTTGATGAAATAAAGGAAAAGTTTAGGATGAGGTCCCTGCTACAGCAGGTTCTTTAATTTAATGAAAATTAAAGAACCCGCTACTAGTGTAGTTGTCACATATACAGAGTTTTTGTAGAAATAATGGCTTTTTCTGACTAGTTCTTCACTACATCCCTCTTTGGGAAGCCAAGAAAGCGCCCAGTTATTGATGTCACACCTTATCTTCTGCCCTATTCAGAGGACCAGCCTACATTTCAGACTGACACCCAGCTCATCTTGTGCAGCTAGCCCTGTGCAGGGAAAAGGACTGGGCAGGTATGAAAAGACCCAGTAACAGTACGCCCATGTGTTCTGTTTAAAGCCATCCCAGAATTCTGGTTTTGCGAGTGTTCATTTTATAGACACCTCCTCAAGAGGAACAGCAGCTGTAGTATGCTGCCTGGGTTAGCAAGATGTGATAGACGCAGAGATACATACTGGATGTGTATGAGGAGAGCACAGAGGGACTCTGTGCAATGACTGTATAACTGCAGACACTCTGCAGGTGTGTATTTACAATCCTATTTATATAGTGCTGAAAGTGGACTACATTAATATACAGTGTGCATGATTCACCGTCATTACTTCTGCCTTCCAATAATGTGGACCCTAAGATAAATAATATCACTAGAGCTTCTCCCATACAATAAACAGACTTGTTAGTTTAGTTATATACACAAAATTTCCAACTGCAATCACAGATTCTTTTTTAATGTTAAAAAGTTCTTGAAGTGAAACCTTTGTTTGAGTTAAAATGAGCAGGCTGATATAAAAAAACCAAGAGGAGCCAAGACTTGTCTTTAAAATGAAGAATAAATTTGGTATATTAAATAAATAGTATTATTCTAAACATGCACTAACATAAACCACGTATTTTAACAAGAGTAGATACAAAATATCATCATATTTATCATTAGAGCTTTATATACCTGTTGGTACTGCTTTCAAAGCCTTAAGAAATGTACCAGTGTCTTTGAATTAAAATGCACTTTCTTTATGCTAAATCTGTGAAGGTTCTCCTGTGGGAAACACTGAATTCTACATTAATTTTTTTTATTAAAAAGAAAAAAGGTTACGCAGACTCAGAAAAAAATAACCAAGTGGCAAAAGTCCCAACTTTGTCCACTCAGCCTTTGATTCTGCCTTTGCCGTCATAAAATTGTTGACAGAAATTAAGCTAATCTTTGCAGCAACTTTTTCATCTTTCTTTAAAACCGCGGAGTTTAACTACCTGCAGTTCCATCAACCCTGACGTGCAGCTCGCGATAAAGATGAGATCCTTGTCATTTTTTTTGTCCATGCCTAACATTTAAGGAGGAAAAAAAATTAAAAATAAAATCCATTTAAACTCTAAATTTTGGCTACAAAATATCTCAGTAAGACACCAAGATAATGTCTCTCACAAATCAAGACAGTAGCAGTAGTACCATCTGTAAACTCAGAAGAGCCAGCATTTTCTATACAACTGTAAAAAGTATTTTTAAAACACTTTTTAAAAAACATTTTGCTCATTCTATAGCATGGGCACTGAAGGCTATAAATAACTGGATCAGTAAGTAAATTCACCATATACTAGAATGACTCCTGAGGTAACTCAGTAAAAGCTGAAGAGCTTGCTGCTAGTAGTTAATGGGATAGCCCAACTCCAAAGTCAGAAAGAGCAAAATATCTCCCTTTCATTAAAAGAGTAGGGAGGGAAGCTTTAAAAGGTACACAATTAGTTAGCTTTGCAGTGATTAATTCAACAACTGCAAAGCCAAAAACAACTTTAGGCACTTAACCATGAAACTGTCAGGTCTCTATGCTTGACGATAAAGCGTCTATAAAGTAAACATTAACTTCTGTGTTTTTTCTATGTGCATATTCCATCATGAGAAGATGATAACAAAAAATTACCAGGCAAGCTCAGCAGAGGCTTCCTATTCCTTATCCCCCCTAACAAAGAGGTGAGATGTGTCCAGATTCCCTTCCTTTTCCTTACTGCCACCTCTAGTAAGACAGTTTGTACTCTTCCCCAAAACCTGACAGAAGGGATTTAAAATCAGATTGAAAATCTCTTCCCAAGGAGGCGACAAGTTCATTGCAATAAGGGACCTTTAAGGATGAGGGAACCCCTATACTAACCACATCCTACCCATATCAAGGCAAAAGCACGCAGCAGCTCTTCCTCAGACCAACTCTTCCCAAGGAAGCAAATGCAAGCTCTGCACAAGTCAGGAATGCAAAAGTGTAAACTTTATCATCTCTTTTAAATAAACTCCAAAATTGAATAACTATCAAACAAATTGAAAAAGACCAGGAAGGTGACAAATTTAAAGAACAAATCAACATATTTCTCTGGCCCGCAAATATTTAATTCAAGCACATTCTTCTTCCAAACAAGATGCCTATGAGTGTTTCGATGGCTGCTCATAATCAAATGTGTCACTCGCAAAATTACAGTGTTCGAGAAGGGTACTGGGCAACCAAAAATGGTTTTTGCTAGAAGTATGTCACAAGCACGTCTTTTAGTTACCTCAGAATTGCACACGACTTCGCTTCATTCCTTTGCACTGGCTGCATGCGGGTTGCTACACAGAAATATAACTGCAGTAATCTGCTTGACAGTAAACAGTAATCAGTAAACACTATTTACTGAGCAGATACGTGTCCCTGCTACTCCTTCAGTTTACCTATCCTCCGTCTCTGTCTTCCACTCTCAATCCCCTTGCTCTCAGAAATTTCAGAGGGGGAAATAAATAAATACAGGTAGTGAAACAGTGAAATCCCATAGCTAGCAAGGTTTTCATCCCTGAATGGACAAATTCTTAACTCCATGCAGCTCCAGACATTGAAGGATTAGATCCTAACCAGGGAAAACACAGGAAAATGGTAATAAATATTGCATGGTAATCCACAGGAACTTTGGTCCCAATGTGATTTTTCTACAGTCCTAGGAAAAAACAGCATTACAACATCCATAATCTCAGCTCGTATATCAGAGCACTCTCTCCATTCTCCTTGCCCTTTCTTCTTTCATGAAGCGTATTTTCTAAGAAAATGTACTTTTTCTGCAAAAGTGAAGTCAATGCAGTCCCATTCCAGACTGAAAGCAGCACAGCAACTCTGTAAAAACTACCACAGACATCGCACTGCACAGATACAGGTGAGGAGTGAAGGGTTTATGGCAGCATTACTCTGGTAGGGACTAATCTGAAATTCCTTCTGACAGAAGAAGTCACAGTTTGCTGGAGAGAAAAAATAAATTAATTGTATTCATGTGCAGTAAGAGCACTTCATGTCATAGTGGATTTTACAATATCTTAGTTCTCTTTCTATTCAGGCATATGTCTTTTTGGCAATAAATTCTGAAGACCCAAGAAGGTAAAACTTGCCTAACCATGAGTCTCATTCACCCGATTAAAATAAATTCCACAGCTGCTGTTTCTTTCTCCTGCAACTATTTTTTAAGCTCCTTCCCACTGACAACTAGCCACTGTCATGCACCACTGTAGATACAAAAATCTTTTAAAATGTCAGCTTTTCAGATGCTTAATTTTGTCCTATTCAGGTAAAATGTTTTGCAGCATAAAGTTCAGCAGAGCTGCCAGGTCATCCTTCTTAGTAAAGATTTTCATTTGAACAAATAAAAATTGAGGAACAACCGAAGAAAAAAAACCCTAGACAAACTATTTTAAATGTTTCTTAGATAATGCAGTACCACAACAAATCTCCAAGGAAAGTTAAGCTGAGACTGCCATGAACACCAAATAAATCTGCACCACAGGGATATTTAAGGTCCAATAAATCTTACTTTCCAGTGTTTTAAAACTCCAGAAGATAGTTTTGCGGCTCTAGGCTCCGTCTGCCTACAAGCTATCAACTCAGACCTGCCATTTGTGAGAAATATTTTCAGAATATACTGAAAGTTTGTTGAACTACCAAATTATGAAAACTTTTATTAAAAAAAAAAGAACAAACCACAAACACACATATACATACATAAAAACCAACCAAACAAGTTACTTTCTTCTGTTTGCATGAAATTGCTCAAGAAAGTTGGTCAAAAATGCCTATATTTCCAATTCAAATTATTATTAATTTTTTTTAAATTATCTTTTGTTGCAGTAAAAAATACAAAGCCAACAACTAATTGTAAAAAAATAAAATGCAAAGCCGTAAAATTCCTCACCGAAGAGCCAAGGGTTAACATCAACCGAAGAAATCACACATTGTGCAATTTATTTGATATTGTTAAAAATACTAACTGCTGAAAAAAAATCAGATGTTGTAAAAAAACATTTCATGCACTATGCTGCAACTGTCTGCAGTTTGGTTATACCAAAAGCACATTTTGTGGATTACGAAAGTCACTGCTTCCCTTAGCCTGACAAAAACACCCTGATGGCATGGCACGCAACCTTGTGAGGGCATTAGAGCCTGCTTCCATAGAAATGTACCTGTCATACCAGACCTTCAGTCCCTATTTCTACACTGCTGTCCCTCACTGCCATCTCTACAAGCCTTTCAGAGAGAAGTTGGTGAGGACAAGATAAAAGCATGCCCGTGAAGCCAGTGAGAGTCAGCAGGGCTCGTAAGCAGGTGCATTTCCTAAACCTACTTTTACTTTTTATTCCCCTTTGGGAAATGAACTGTTTTCCAACCACAGTAATCACTTTAAAAGGTGACAGACCAAATGTGGTCCTGCTGAAGGGCAGCTTCGTGCAGTGAAATACTCCTTTGACCATCCTGAGTGGGGCAACAGAAAAGCAAGGTGGCGCCTTACAAAATATTGTTACTGTGTCCTTAGTCCAGCGAAGTGCTGTAAAGTACCAAACTCTAGTAAGTGTAACATGAAGCCCCAAAAATCACAGTTCCCTCTCAGTAAGCTGCAACAGAATTAGAGGTTGCCCAATGAGGACTGGATCTTACTCTAGATGAAGCTACAAGCAGTTTTGTCCCTTCCAAGTACAGGGGCAGATCACAGCGATAATCAGAGGGATTAATCAGTCTTTGGTAGTATCTAAGTTTCTGCCAGATTGACAAACAAAGCAAGTTAGATTCACTTTTCCAAAAATCGTTTGCCAAAAAAAAAATCCTAAACATTTAAAAAAAAAATCAAGTTATGCTAAGCTTTGTTTTTCTCAAATTATTATTAATGTCACAAAAAGCAAACCTCATGTCACTGAAAGGCAGTGATGCAAAATGGATTCTTGCCTAGATTTGTAAATTTTTCCAGAGTTGTAATATCCTGCATTTGATGACATCATGAAACTAGCAAGTAAAAGTTGGTTTTCAATTTGTTCTACTTTTCCCTCATTAGTGTCTGTGTCAGAAACAGAATAAGAACCCTCATTAAGTCACATTAAATTCTTTAAACTCATTAAGGGCTCAGAGAAAGAACAATACAAACACTGGTGTTTTTGTAAAAAAATTATGCAACACAGATGGACTTCCATGTCCATGTATTTTTAGAATGGATGTATGTGCACAGGGCAGCCGAAGAGAGTGATCTGCAAGAGGGAGAAACACAGTAACAGAGGCAGAGCATACCTTACATATGACAGAATGACACCTAGATAGAAATGAATTATGCACAATCACTTCTGACCTGATATTGATGAGGCGCTTCACGCCTTGTATCCTGAGTTCCGGCAGAGCTGGAGTCAGTGCCACACTCCACACAACTTTTTAACTAAGGATTCTTTGAGACTTTCTATGGGGAAAAGACAACCTTGAGGGCCACACAGCCAGCAGCAATCCAATGGCAATCAAACTTTTTGTCCACGGACTACTTTGATTGCAGCTGCTGTAACCTAACATACTATCTGATTGCAGTTGAAGACACATCTACTAGTCATGCATATGGACTTACACGTAAGACACAGGTGTGTGCAGAGTTTCAACAGTCTTGGAGAATATCTCTGGGTGTGCAAAGCGTGGGTATTTGTTAGAAGATTTATTGTAGCTGAATGACTCAGATACATGCTGTTGATAACTTCTGATCTTACCCCCCCATAAGACTGGAAATATGAGCTCAATGCCACAAAATTATTTACATTCCTACAGTATGCTCAAACAACTATTACAGGATTAATTTAATCCATTACATTATTTTTTTTCATGATAGACGTAACATGCAAATAGGAGTTTAGTTCTAAAGAAAACTCCAGATCTGAGGAACGTAAAAGGAGACTAATTGGATGGCATAAATTTCAGATGTCTGTAGCAGGCCACAGAAAGAAAACAGTATATACAGTAGATGGGAGACATGAGTTAATGTTTCCTCCTTCCTACCACTGTAACAACTGAAATGAGAGGTGGGAATTTCACTGAGGGCCCCCAGATTTCAGCCTCCAGAGCGGGGTGCCCAGGCGGCATGGGCAGGCAGCCTCTGTTCAGCAGCTCTCCTCTCCCATTGCTCCAGCAGAGGCAGATACTGTTTACCTGCAAGGCACATGGTAAGGCTAATCTATTTTCACAAGCTTTTCCCTCAGGTATTTGGGGTAAGGTTTATTTTATTAATTGTGTGTGTGCATGTGTGTCCATATCTACTCGTGCAGGAGGAAAAGGCTCAGCAATGATCAACGTGTATTGCATTTTTGGTTTGCACTCTGTAACTGCAGCTGGCCAACGTCTGCTGAGTGTATTTAATACACTGAGAAATCTAAATAGAAAAGCAAACTATGTTCAGGTTAGGAAAGTGGAGCTATCTTTCTTTCATTAACTGAATTCATGAAGCAAAGTTTCACCTGCATAATAAGTTTTTATGTTCCAATTCTCACAGCTTCTGCCTGAAGAGTGGTGTGTGAGAAAGTAAAGAAGACTCATATGTTGGAAACACTGAAACCCTTCACCCCCAAAGAAAATTACTTTATCCTAACTCATTTAACGTTCACTAAACCACATCTGAATATAGGAATTTTAGGCAATACTTAACTTCAGTATCTACTTCAAACATTTTTAGGTAAGTTGAGATTTTGTATTTTAAAATAGTCCCTGTAATGTCACTGGGATATCCAAAAGCAGTCTGCAAGGTATTTGTCTAGGCAGACCATGCCTTTTTTTCCCCTCTTTTTAATTAACTACTAGCAAATATTCCCTTGTGTCTTTTTTCTTTTTTTTTTTTTGTGAACCACCAACCTGTATGTTTAATTTTTTAAGTTTCAGTATATACTTCAGACTGCAGACTTTGCAAAGTAGGTCAGGAATACCCCAAAGGATACACATTTGAAGGCTACAGATAGCAGAACACACCATTTACGGCTTTGTATATATACATACATACACATTCTATATAATATAGGTAGATAGATTCAATGATTTAAACACACTACATCTATACTGTGTGTTTCAAGAACATTCAGATATTTACACTGTTAGATCACCACTCATTTTAGACCCACTCTAGTGCCAGCTGCCAAAAAAAGGTATACAAATCAAAATATGTTACCTTTGTTCAAACAATACTGCTGTTCATTATATAATAGAAACTGTCATGCTTAATCTTCCAGGAACCAAGAACTGGTACATTCTTGGATCAGAGGTGGCTTGAAATGGTTTGAGGCAAAACTGAAGCGCACTGTTTAAGTAAATCTTGCTGAGAAACATTAAGTGCATTGATGATTTTTAACATCATCTTTCACAGGCATTTTTTCCCAGATCTATTAGTAAACTAAAAATGCTGGAATATTTTCATAGAGATGAACACACCAGCTATTTTTTTTGTAACATTTTTACAGTATCAAATTATACATTCCCTCTTGCATTGTCAGCCTTGCTAACTGTAATGGGGGATCTGAAAAGGATGCTTGAAAATACACACCACAAAGAAGTAAAATGTGCCTATAAAAATTGCACATTGACTTTGAAAATACACCAAAATCGTTTTTCCTTGAGCGCTCTCAGTATTGTCCAAGTGTCCCAATACCTCCTGTGGGCACTAAGCTACAGGCCGTGATTTTCATTTTCCATTAGAGATGAAAAAATTGCTACAAGCAGCATTCAAAATTATGTCTACAGCATGATATAGAGAAATACAGAAAAAATGGTAAAAATGCCTTAAATTCTTCAGAGTTGGGCCCCTTTAAAATCATATTTCAGCCTGGCAAATTGATAAATTACAAATACATACACTTCACTTATTGAGGAAAATCTCTTTTACAGCATTACTACTCCAGGACTTCTTCAGATTTTTAAGTATTTTACAATTTCATCTTAAACAGCATGAATTAGACAGTATTCATCAGGCAGACACAATCTCACAGACAGACAGACACAGGCACACACAACTCTGCAGAGGCCAATCCTGCAGCTTTTACTGAATCCAGAAGTCCCCCTGACGACAGTGAGTATTTTTCAAGAATGAGAACTGCAGGATCAGGCCCCAAAAGTGCTTATGAAGATGAGATGTTACTTCAACAGATTGAATGTTAGATTAAATATAAAGATTGAGGCAAGACAAGTCTGGGGTTTAAACCCTAGGGAGGATTGACATTTAAAGTGTTGCCACTGAATTATAGCTCTCCACACTGGGTGGGGTAACCTCCTACTGGGTGGAGTGTCTCCCCTAAAGGAAGGGAAAACTGGCACAAGCCAACTCAGTCTTTGAACGATTTTCCTACTTGCCAACTTATGAAGTCGTCCTGACGTCAACTTCGTCAAGGAAGTCTATTGCCCAACTCCATCTTTTACTGTAGAAAGTTTGCTTGTGCTCAAAACCCCAGCAGATGTAGAAAAGAAATTAATGAAAACAGACAGAAAACCCTGAACAAAATAAAGAAATGAGGAAAAAATTTGTTGACTGGATTTTATGGTTATTTTTAAAAATCCTTTTGTTGTTTTTTTTTTTTTTGTTTCTAATATCAAGTAAATACAAATAGATACAGATCACTCGAAACTATTACTAAACATATTTTAAAATCTCGTTTAGCTTTAAGACAGGGGGTGGAGAACACACAGAAAGTGGACACTCTGAAAGATAAGATCTCTTATGTGTTCTGCAATGGCTAGTTAGTATCTTCCTAAGCAGCGTCACTAACAGGTGTAAAACACACTCATGCTAGGAAAATAATATTCACTGAACAGCCATCAAAGATACGTTTAACATATTATTTCTCTCTGAATCAAAATAAATTGTTTCTCTGAAAGGAGGAGTCGGGTGCTAGAGAAGGCAGAAGGAATACTGGGGGGAATAAAATTGAAACAAAAAAAAAAAAAAGTTAAAAAAAAGGAAAAAGCATCTCAAAGTGCCCATGGGGGGGAAAAAAGTAAAAATCAGAAAACAGTTAAAGTTACCGTAACCTGAAATGCACCAGCCATCACAAAGAGCAATTGGAGAAATCCAGCAGAGCTCAGCAGGAAAGATTTTTAATAACAGATTGAAAAACAAGAATAAAAATAACTGCATCAACAGGGCCTTTCTTCCTCAGGCCACAAGCCCGTTTTTACTTGATATTTTAAAAAAATGCAGTTTGGCCACTAAAACCAATCCAGAACATTATTAAAAGTTAAAAGCTACCAATTACTTCTGTCTGTTCTTTTAAAGCAAAGTTTGGCATTACGTCAGTTGGTTTAAAGAAAACAAGAAAGAGATAGAGAAAGAAGGAGAGAAAGTTTCCTGCTTGTATAAATTAAACCACCAGGGAAGGTGTCTAGCCACTTGTAAAGCATTTATTACAGGTTTTTAAAGGGCTAGTAACATTTTAAAAATTAAATATTTTAAAATAAATTTAAAGTAAAGATGATCNGGAGAAATCCAGCAGAGCTCAGCAGGAAAGATTTTTAATAACAGATTGAAAAACAAGAATAAAAATAACTGCATCAACAGGGCCTTTCTTCCTCAGGCCACAAGCCCGTTTTTACTTGATATTTTAAAAAAATGCAGTTTGGCCACTAAAACCAATCCAGAACATTATTAAAAGTTAAAAGCTACCAATTACTTCTGTCTGTTCTTTTAAAGCAAAGTTTGGCATTACGTCAGTTGGTTTAAAGAAAACAAGAAAGAGATAGAGAAAGAAGGAGAGAAAGTTTCCTGCTTGTATAAATTAAACCACCAGGGAAGGTGTCTAGCCACTTGTAAAGCATTTATTACAGGTTTTTTAAAGGGCTAGTAACATTTTAAAAATTAAATATTTTAAAATAAATTTAAAGTAAAGATGATCTGAGCCTGGAAAGAAAGCAGACTGATGACAAATTAGACATGCATCAACTGCAGCAAAGAAAAAAAAAATTACTATTAGGACTAAACTTTGCAATTCAAAATAATTCTATTTTCAAGGCAGAAAGTCTTATTGTAGCTGCTGTACTCACACACATCCCTCACGAGACGGAAAAGTTCCACCGAACTTTATGGGATGGAACCAAGTGGGTTCTGCAGAAACGTCCTACGGAAGCGCCACCCGTGGCGGCGGCGCAATTTTATGAAGCATTTTCTTTCAATAGCTTTACTAAATCCACATACAGAGATCCTCAGCAGGAATAAGATTCCTTAGTTAATGCAGCAGGACCATATTAAAAATCACTGATAGAACGACTGGCAAGTTCTGTTAAATTGTAGATGTATTTCTCACTGGTGGTGTTATTATAAAATTTTAAAGAACCACTTTAAAGGTACTAGAAAATAAGAATCTGATAGCACAGAACATGAATAAAACATAATGGCTATAAGTTTCTTACACACAGCTGTGCCAGTTCACCTAAATCATAGTCTTCTAAACCCTGTGATGGCAAATCAGAGGCTCCTCTGACTCCGGACGACACGTCAAGTGGAATGGTGTTCGGTTGTGCAATGCTTTTTGGTGTGTGACAAAATGTCCACTGGGGATTTAAATCGAGACTAGGGGAGCTATCCTCCCATTGCTCTGTGTTTCACTTGAGCCTTGGTCTGCATGACAAGAAGTCAGAGTAATATGCCAGCACTTTCCTCCCCTCCCCGTGCTCCTCTTTCCCAGCAGCGTTTCTTGTGTTCTGGGCACATATACAACTGGCGAAGGAGCTGCATTCTGGAAGGCCCTTTATTGATTAGGTGCAAAATAACATCAAGGAGTGAATAATAAGCATAATCTGAAAAATGTAGTTGCATGTCTTGCCCTTGTAAACATTTACTATTTAATGGTGTAATTGTACTTTAATCCTTCACATCATCTAATATAACTCTTTGTGCTTTTCTTTTAATTAGCAAACGCACAATCCAAAAAAGCAGAGCCCAGAAAGTCTGTACGTACCATAAAAACTGAAGCACAAATAGTTTTAAAATTATCAAATATTCTCTCTTTGGATGCAGGCTTATCTTTTAAAGTCAAAAGAAAACTTCATTGGCACAGGGCAGGAAAAAGAACTCCATAATTCATGACAATACCAAGGAAAAAAGTTCTTCTCCAGAAGGACTGGAAAGGGCACCTTTATTTATCTTCTGGAGAGACAAAAATAATAGAACCTAGACCAGATATGCTGTAATTAATGTATCCAAAGGTCAACAGGCAATGGTATTTATACAATAAATGGGTGCAGACTACGCTGGTTATAGTATTAATCACCAGTATTTGAAAATAGCATTGTTTTCTTACTAGGTAAGAACTTGAGAAAGTTTCAGAAACAAGAAAGAAACACTTTTCTTTTTTTTTTCTCATACCTGCCTGCTATTCTTTTTAACCAATTGTTTTTTAACTCACAAGGTATAATATTTGGGACAAATATATCCAAGTTTACAGTTGCCCAGGACTGCCAAAAACAGACCCAGACTACCTCACTAGTTGTGTTGAGGAAACTAAATTAAGTAAGGGCAAACACCAACTGGAAAGTTGTCAGTTTACTGAATGAATGGCTTCATTTTACACACCAGTTAGAATACCTTAATCAGAATATATTTCTGTTCAAGGCCAATATTCCTACTACCAGGTGGCAGTTTGTTCTACTTGAAACTGTATTAAAAATGTAATTTATTTCCACTATACTTTCACCTAACAAAAAGGGTTGTCAAATTCCCAGCCTATCATGTTCAAAAATATTTAACCATACACTTTCTCACAATGTTATATTTGGTGTTACCCACAAACCTTTATTAAAGCGATACTGCCAGTGTGGCTTCAGTTAAGATCTGAGAATGTTTCTACTAAGATTATTACATTAAAATATTGTCAAGGGTTTGTAAGAAACATAAATATTCATATACATACAGCCCCCCCAGCCTTAGAAGGAAAGTTCCACATAAAAAGAAAAATTTAAATACGTACCAAGAGTTGCCTGGTTGTAATTACATTTTGGGTTTTTTTCTAAATGTCTCTGCTAATTTTTTAACTCTTTCACACTGTAATGTAAAATAGTTTTATTTCAAAGCAACTGCCTGATAAAGTGCTAAAAGAGGTAATTCGCATGAACAGAAAGTAATTAGTCATTGTTTGCACAATGCTTTGAAAATACAAAACCCAATGTGTCAACTAGCATTAAAATATAATATGATTGGAATACACAGATTTGACAAGAAACAATTGCATGTCACAGACACTTCAGTCCACAGACAAGAATTAATACTTCGCTGTTATAAATGCAGTATCACGATATGTGGATAAGAGCATTCTTTACACTCAGCCAGAGCACGCATGATAATCGTGTGCACCATGAAAGTTTACTACAAATGCTAGAGAAGACATTATAGAAAATGATCCTGCTAGGGATTCATCAAATGTTACTGAATTTACTCTCACTGATAAAAATGTAAGTCAACCCATAAAGCTACCATATAAATTATACTAAAAATGCATTAAAAACATGAAAGGATAACCTGGCTGCATCGCGTTTGATGCCCAAAGAAGTCTCAGATCTGTGAAGTTGTCATTTACATTCCTTTCCTTGATTAACAGTACTATGAAATAACAAAAAAAAAAAAAAAAAGCCATACTCTCACAGGCAAAGACTGCTTAGTGTTATTTGGAGTCTGTTTTAGAGGATCACAGGCAATACATGTAAACTTAAAAGCTGATGCAACTTTGCCCTTTACTTACTTTGTTGTGACTATGTATATGCAAAGTTTAAAACACAGAAAGTTATTATATGCAACCAAAAAAAAAAAAAAAGCGATAATCAGACAGAACAGGGCGGATTAGGAACTGACTGTTTTCTCATGTCTAATCTCCCTTGATTTTAAAAAGGTGAAGCAGACTTCTGTTGTCACAGTCTGAGGATAAACTTTTATACAGGCACTGATGCACTACTGAACTTCAAAATCACTGATTCTTTGTGGCAAACCTCAGGCAGGTATACATTATTCAAGAGGAAAAAAGAAAAATACTTTTTTTCCCTCTACAGAGAAAGGTTCCACTTGTTTGGTTTGACCATATTATTAACAGACTTTCATTCAGTGGTTAAAATAGAAAGAAAAAAATCTTTCAAAGTGTTGATATCATTTCCAGACAGTCTTGTCAGCATCACAATTTACAGGAAACAGTTGATGTTCTCACACAAAGCGTGTGTTTACTCATAGACCCAGAGTACTTAAAAAAAAAAAAAACAACCTTCACTCTTTTGGAGGTTTTTTTTTAAATGTCATTCTGGTGGAATATCTGAGAGCTGTCTAACCTAACACACAGATTGTGAACATGAGGCAAACACAGACTGCAGTTCAGAAGACTACTGTAACTTTTATTCTCATTTTGTCCACGTCAGGAACTGGCTCTTACCACTACTTTCCTTTGCTGCCCCTTGCATTTTTAACTCTGCCAGTCTTCTCTAAATGTTCAACTTTTACTAAAACCAACAGGAAAGTAACATGATGCCACCAACATCCACAGGATTCGGTTGCGTGTAGTTGAAGACAGCCCAAATGACAAAAAAGTTTGATGGTTCCTTGAGAGACTTTACTGAACTCAATTAAATATAACCTGAGACACATTAAATTATTGTCTCTTTCCATCAACATTTGAAATGGGCTGCGTAGTGTAAGAGCAGTGAAGGCAGCATAGTCTGCAGAGCAGCTTACATTTCTTTACTAGACAATCTTTCCCCCTCGGAAGGGACTTGTCGCCTTGGTTCCCCATGGGTGCTGGGCTGACCCGGCTCCTGCTCTGCCAGGCAAGGAAGGTGCTTGCACTGGCAGAAAACAAGTGATGGAGGGGAGACGTCTCTCCAGCTTATCACTTAGTTAGCTTAGCTCATTCAGTGCACTGGAGAAGTTTGCCATTTGCAGATAGAAAACACAACCGGTTGTGGAAAAAAAAAAAAGATAAAGGAGACTAGCGGGCCCCACTAGAACCCGCGTAGGAGTGCCAGGGTGTCTGAGCGCCGTGATTTGCAGCAGGGAGGCAGATAAACAAAGTCCCCGAAATGTCAAGCCCCCTCGGGGAGCCTCTCGTGTCCCAGGGCAGTGCCCAGCGGCCGCAGTCCCCGGGCCAGACCCTGCGCGGCCCCGGACCCACGATCGCCTACCCCGGCCCCGGCCGCGGAGCGCCCACCGCAGCGCAGCCCCTGCAGCCCCGGCCTCGCCTCCATTCATTCCTGCCTTCGGAAAGGCAGACGCGGGTGGCGGCAGCGGGGGCAGCCCCCGCCGCAGCCCCCGGGCCGGGGGGCGGGGAGGTGAGACGCTCCACGAAGTTGTGGCAGGCAGGGAGAGCCGGGCGCGGGGACGCAGCGCTGGCTGTGGGGTTTCGCCTTTAAGAGGGAAAAGTTTTACGTCTCTCTGCCTCTGATTTAAAAAAAAAAAAAAAAAAAAAAAAAAAAAAAAAACACCCACAAAAAAAAAAAAAAAAATCCCCCCACCCCTCTT
>VZRH01000513.1:292202-317545 GCA_013397555.1 Urocynchramus pylzowi | reverse complement strand
CGCGTCGCCCCGCGGCCGCGGCGACTTGCGCTGAGTCGGAGCAGGGATAGCCGCAGGCCACAGGCGCGCCCCCAGCGCGGCCCGCGGGAGGCGGCTGTGCCCGCGGCTGTCACCGGCACCCGCGGCTGCCCCGCGGGATTGGAAACGGTGGCGGTGGGGATAAAGGCGCGACCCACGCGCGCCAGTAGCTGCCGCCCTCGAGAGACCCCAGCCCGGCTCGGGGTCTCCCGCAGATTTAGTGTGACCTGCGTGCCCCCCGTTTGTGTGCGGGTGCTGAGGCGGGTGGGCAGACAGTTCCCAAGCTGACGATGAACAGTCCCGTTACCGCTCGCGCTTTGATACCGGTCGCAGGTCAGCCTCGAGCTGATCCGAGAAAAACCTCACAACTTTACCTCCTTGTGCAGAACTTTTCCAATTCGAAATACTCCCATATCCCCCCGTGCTACGAACTGCCAGAAGTCTGGATGTCAATGTAAAAACTGTCTCCAAGGAGAACCAGTACATAAAAGGTTCCTATGATAGGGTTTTAAAATCCCAAATATAGTAGGCGTTAAAAACTATGTAAACATTTGTTGGGCATTTGGACACAATTTTTCTGCAGTTAGGTGACTTTATATGGTGTGCTTTTCCTCCCATGCAAGTTGTTTTAAGCGGATTTCACATTCAAATGGATGCATTCTGCTTGCTTGCAACTACTAACATTATTCAAGGAAGAAGCTGGAAAAGAGTAGAGTTAAATGATAACAGTTGGAGAGTTAAACTGCTTCCCCCCAAATATTTGAAATTACATAACTTTTTCCTCACGATTTGACTCTCAAATACCGGTGAAGTGTAAAGCACAAAACCTTCAGAGATACATGGTGACGCAAATGAAACCCTATTGTAAAACTTACGGCGTTCTCAGCCCTCGCTCCAAACTTAAATATTCTTCATACATGTTTAATATAATCCACTGGCAGATTTGTAAAGTAATTGCGAGTGTAAATCACCCAGGAACACATTTCTCCCTCAAGTTCTTTTGTAGGATTGTCTGATAAAGCACTTTATGAATAGAAAAGCAGTAATTCACATACAAGAGTGAACTTACGTTGAAAATGGAAGTTTGCATCATTAGGCAGACACAGTAGGATCCTAGACACAGGGAAAGGGGAACTCACTCATTACGTGTGGTATTCCCTCTATACCCATCCACAGAAAATGAGTTCAGAGCAGCAGATGCATACACTGAATGCGAAGGAAAGTAATACCAAAATTTAAAGTTTGTTACAAAGTATGCCTCGATACTTCAGTACCTCATACTTCGTAGCACCTCTCTCATATGTGCACAGACAACCTTTCCTGACTTCATAAATTTACTTTTTCACAAGCTGCAAATGCCATGGCTGAACCACAGTCAAAGAGACAAGCCCCTTCCACAAACTTTAGTGAATACAGAACTCTGAAAAGCAAGTATTTTTGTCACATCAATTCAAATGTGTTTTTCCCAACAGTTTTCATTTACTCAGCCCCAAATGACTGTTCACTTGGAATATGTCTTGCATAGGAAGGGTTAAAATAGGCAGGTAACTTGGCTAAGCATCTTACAAGCAGGGCTTGAGTGGAAAATATTTGAACAAGAGTTATTTCCCTTTACTTCTCTGCTCTAGTGAGACTTATTAATGTCTTCTTATTTTAAACCAGGAAATGATGCCCCCCGCACCTTAAAGCCCAGCCAGTTCTTATGTGTGGCTGTAGCTTTCCCAAATATTATTCACATTACGACAGGCAAACTGTGAAGTTTGATAACAGCAAAAACACAGATTTCAACATGTGTAAAGCGTGATAACAGACACACCCTTTTTCACCTGCAGAGCATCACTTATAGAGATATGTTTTTAAAGGACATAAGTATCTCTGTGCATGCATTTTTAAAATGAAACCACAAAGCTATTCATAAACAAAGATGTGAAAGGACACAACATGTCTTCATAGTTTCAAGTAGACAGCTATAATGAAATACTCTATCTCTCAGAAAAAGTTTGTTACCGTATCTTTATTAGAAATGCTTTCATGATACATTCTGCATTTCAAGTTAAAATAAAGCAGATCAAGAAGATGTCAATATGAATCTGTTTATATTCACCACAAAGAACTGTAGAGAACTTAACAAAGGCAAAAAATATATTTTTATAGACTTTTTCAGGCAAATTATTTATTTATGAAATAATTTACAAAGAAAATTTTTACCTCATGGTTTAGATACATTGCATATGCTTATGATTGACACAATATGTTCAGGCTCAAAGGCCCATATAGACTTTCCCCCCACCGTTTTTTCTTCTTTTTTTTTCTTTTTTTTTTTTCTTTTTTAATAAATTTTATTCCTAGCAGGAATATTTTAAAAAAAGCCAACTAATTCATGAAGTCATACAATAATTGTTTGACAGTTGTTTTCAATATAGGAAAATAAGTTATGTGTATTGTTTTCATTCAAATATTTGTTGATTTGTTGTTAGAATGCTTTGACATTGACAGGCCACAAATTGCATTAGGAGAAATATTGTAGATTTATTTTCATTTATTATCTTCTGCTGTCAAACTTTTACAAAACCACTTAAAAGAAGTTTTATTTCACTTTGTTCAAAACTTGTAGTCTGCATGAAAGTAGGTTGTTTTTGAAATAACAAGTTCAGCTTTCTCTAATAGATAAGAGCTGAGGAAATGAAGGAAAAGCAGCAAAGCGAGAAGATGCAGGAAGTGCTGCTTTCACTGAGAGGCATGAACAAAGTAACTTCTAAATAATCCTCCTGGTTTTTTTACAGTCAGGCACATTCTCCATTGAGGGAGAATACAGAGGCCAGTCACAGTTGCTTCTTGAAGGAAAACAGTATAACAGTCATTGTTTATCAAGATGACATAACATGCCATTTTTGCCTTTATTGTTTAATGCAGTTTCTCTTGTAGTTTACTCAGCGTAGATACAAAGAGGGATTAACAGTAAAGCATAAGCATACTTGTTTTACAATTTCAGCCTTTTAGTGCATAACTTACTGAAAGTACTAGGGCCTATAATCACAATGATTTTACCTGATGGAACATGCATTTCAGAAATATAATCCAACTGTTTACCCTAACACGTCATAAATTGCAATTCTTTACAAAAACCTCAGAGATTGACATCTGTTGCTCTTAAATGCCTGCTGCTTTAGCACACATCATCAAGAAAGTATTTCTGTATTATTCTCCCTCCCTCTGGTTGGTAGTATATTACTTGAATTCTAAAGACAGTTCTCTTATACTGTCTTCAATAATGAACTTTTTGAGAAGCACTTATGTGTCTGAGGCACTCCAGTACGAGATTCTTGGGATCTCGTACGGCAACTTGCAGAATTTCTGCAGACCCAATTCTTTTCTTTGCACAGCTTTTGTCACATGAAATCGTCAGGAAACTTTTGTTCCCTGTCTTACACCCTGCACAGAGTCAAGTTTCTAAATTTCAAATTGTGTGCCAAAGGCTAAAAAATACCACTGATTTTCAAAGAAATGGGACTGGGGACCCTAACGATGTGGTTGAAACGTCTCTGAAAAGAGATTATGTGTTGTGATAGACAGGGCAGCGCTGAGAACAGCCAATGAAACAGCATGCAACTGAAGAGCTAATACCATGGCATCATCCCAGATTCAACAGATGTTTTCTAGGGGGATTGGATATCTGGTAATGGGAAATGGAACCTTTCTTTTCTATGTCACTGGTTTTAACACAGGCCAGTAGCAATGGAAAGTCAATAATAAGCAATGCTTGTTTGGTAGCTTTCTCCACTGCAGGGTAGAAAAGTGTCCTCCTGACTGCAGCACACCATGGCTGGCTGGTACTTCCCCACTCCCAAAGGGCTTTTTTTCCCCACTTCCCCACTCCAAAAGGGCTTTGCATGGCAGTGCCTGGAAACCCTTTTCCCGGGGAGCAGTCTCCCAGGGAGGGATGAGGAACTCCGACCGGGCACAGACTGCTCCTGCTAATGGTGTGTCTGCAGATAGTTAAATAACTCTGGCAGCTGCAAAAGATAATTTATCACTTTACACTATCATAAAATCTACTAGAAAATTAAAAATGCTATAGCACCAGACTCCCTAAAATCATTTACATGCAGGAATCCACATAATTGTATAGATTTTGATCTTAAAAATGCTATGTAAAAGGCATTCATCCAAAGCTCTGAAAAGCCTCACATGCACATACACATACATATGAAGTAATACATAATGAGTGTCTCACAACAAATATCAATAAAAGAAGTGGCAGCATTTCTTCCCACATCTCAACTACAAGATCAGCAAATCAAAACAACCTGAGCCCCCTGTCTTGTCATCACCTGCCGCCAGACAGAGCCAATACCCTGCCTTCCGTCAATTCCATATTCATCCTCCCTCCAGCATTTCCCGCATTTCTGGGAAAGTTAATCTGGATTGGTTAAAGTGTGCTGAAGTAAAAAAAAAAAAAAAAAAAAAAAGCTATAAGTGAGTTTAGTAGTTTTTACATTAGGTCCTATATGCAAGTATTTTTCAATCTTACTCCTAAGGTTTGTTGCTGTATAATTGCAGTATTCTGAACACAGTAATGTTAAAACTCTCTACAGTGTCTCCTAATATAAAGCAACAGTTCTGTACAATTGAAGTGTTTGGCTCAAAAGGAATTTTCTTTCACTTGATTTCTTGTAAATACTTTTTTCTTTTCTATTTGTGACTTCTAACCGTGTTCAAATCTTTATTTTAATGTGACAGACTACAAACAACATGCTTTTATTGTGAAAAAAGATTTATTCACATTGCTACTGATGCAAGGTCTCAGATTTAGTTTAGGAAAAGAAAATATCTTGCAAATATGTATATTTCACTTTGTAAAAAACTGCACTTTCCATTCCATTATGAACCTCAAGCGCATAGCCACAATATATGGCCCAGGAGGTGAAGTAATAGCACTTGGAAATCTCAGACACACAGTGCATTGGTAAAATTACCAAGATGCTGTCACTATTTTCCAATTACAAATGGAGGGAAAGTCACTCAAGGTAAACATGGCAATGTGACAAGTGGTCTTTAGCAGTCTCTCTCAGTTTCCTATGAAATGTCTAAGCACACACAAGAACACACAAATAGCTGCATTCAACCAGACTAATTTATCTAACTTTCAGAGTGCTCAGTCCTTTGTGTAAGGAAGGGCTTGACCTTAATCTGGCCTTACCCTCTGTATCATGAGCCAGTCCATCTTGCAAAGATCTGATGAACCACTGCATTCTAGGGGATTTTTATAGCAAAAAGGAAGAAAGATGAGCATGTTCACAGAATCGTGGAATGTCCGAGGCTGGTTAGGGACCTCTGGAGGTCATCAGGTCTGATCCCCCTGATCAAAAAGGGCCAGTTACTGCAAGTTGCCCAGGATCCAATTCCTCCTTTTGGAGATTTCATGATTCTTCCATAGTCTGCATGACTGCTATAACTTGTTCCTGGTCTGAGACAACTCAGAGGAGCTTTCTGATCTGAGTGAGAAGCGCACCCTGACCCGCTTTCTGTCTGACCTCTGCATAAGAATTAATATCCATCCACAACTCTTTTAATGGTTAGTCTTTGCAAACAGGTAACCTAACAAGAATGCCACCTTGATTAACACTAAGGCTTGTTGACACCAAGATTAATATATACCACATCCTCTAGTTGTGAAATGGTAGTGCCAGTGCCTTTGTCGAAAAACATGAAACAACAGTAGGCATCCTTTAAACTTATTCAGAAGTTTGCTTCATTTTCTTCAGTGGTTATCAGTCTTGAAAGAGTTTTCCTGTGAAAAGTCATTCCTTTAGGGAAGAGCACAACCTACACAGGCAGCAGCAGCCTTAGCTCACTTGGTTCAGCTCTCTCACATAGAAACCTCATTTCTGTTCATACCTCTCACTCTTCAGAAGCTGGATCATGTGCCTATATACAAGGTTTTACTAAGCACAGCATGAATCAGGCAAAAATAATGCTGATGGATCAGCATTCATTTACACTTGAGATCTTGATGTGGTGAAGTGCAGATCATGACCCAGAAAACATGTGTGTCCTTGTCTACTTCAATGCCTGGGCAAACTGATCCCACAGAGGGCAAAAAAGTAGTCTTTACAACTTCAATTTTTTTTTCTCCTTCCTGACTCCACTGCTTTTAGTTCCTTTCATTGCTCACATAAAACAGACAGTTACCCTATGACATACTAAAATATTTATGTGCTAAAACTTCCTTTTTAACAATGGTCAGAGATACCCTTAATAAGCTGGTGAAAAACTTGGGTAGTTTGTGCAATTTTCCTGCATATGTTTGTTTGTTTTTTTTTTTTTTTTCCAGTTGGTGTATGCATTGATGGAACAAAAAAAAAAAAAAACCTAAGCCAAAACAAAAAACCATCTCAAACCAAGTAACTCATCTCTGACCAATCCCTTCCCTCTTAGTTCTTTAGCATTGCAAAACACACTGATATTATTGACATTAGCATTCTAATTGAAATAAGGATCATTAGCTATTTTTAAATAAAGGAAATAAAGCTATGCACTACATTATGACTAATATATGAAAGAGTCACTCACACAGTAACTTGTAAATAGAACATTTGTGATTAATAGCTTTATATTTGTGGGAAAAGGCATCCTTTTGAAAGACTGATGCATACAATATGGGCAGAAATTAATCTGCACTATTTAAGAACTAGAGCAGTAAAAACAGAGAATTTGAAAGTTATAGCTAAGAAAGAGCTATGTGACCTTCATGAGCCCTTAGTCCCAGAAGCCAGGATGGCACATAGGAAGCATCCCTGGAGGTAATCGTACTGGTCTGGTGCCCTATTTTTCCTTGCCAGGAGATAGAGACAGCCCAACTAGCAATCCAGAGATACAGTGAGTAAGAGCTGCACACTGTGATGTGAATTCAGATGAGTAAATTTATTGCACTGAAAAATTAACTCTTTTTTGAGGAATGCAGGTGATATAATACACAGAGTGAATCCAGACCAGCAGTGGGCTGTGCATTCTCAAGAACAGACACAGAGAAGAGAGAGCAACACTTTGGAAAGTCTAGAAAAAACACTGATTTGGAAATTTTGCACATTACTGTGACTTCTAACCATGTTGAATTTGACTTTCACATGCTCTGCTGAGGGTGTGAATCAAAAGAAGGGACCCAAATATGAAAATAGAAGTACTGGCTTGAAACAAGCTACGAAGTACAGCTTTTATGGAGATGTGTGCACCTAAGCTGCTAATTATGACAAGCAGCCCAGTGAGGCTGTCAGACAGAGAAAAGCAAACAAAAGGAGTATCAGAGAAAGGAGCACCTCTCCCATAGCAAACTTTATGTATCATTGAGATTCTTGAAGAGAATGAGAACTCGTATAAGGACAAAGTCTTTTTTTCCTTCCCTTCATAGTGCCATTGTTGTAGATATGCAAGTGTTAGAAGAAAAAAAGGCTACTTGGTAAGGGCTCATGCATAGCAAATTTGTTTTCCCCCTTCCCCATCAACTGTAATTACAACCATTCAGACAAAGCTGGTTTTCCCAGTAGGACTGGCTGAAAATGCACTTCATTTACATGGCCTAATTGGGCTTTTTTGGCCAAGGTTGTTCTATACACTGACACTAGGACTCAGTACTTAACATTGAAAAGATCATTCTTGTGGTTTGAAGTTAAGGATTTCATTACTTTGAAGTTAGAAAATCCAGAATGAAGGTGTCTCCTTTAACACTGGTGCTTCAGTGGTGTGTACATGCATAAGAATAATATCAGTAATTATATTGGCCTCAAACAGCAAAGAGCCTGCAAATTAGACAGACAGTCATTTTATTTCCTTCTTTCTTTATGAAAAAAAATAATTGAGATGTATATGCTATTGCATGAAATATTGGTTATATGGTCTTGTGGCCTTCAGAAATCAGTACAGTGAACAGCTGATTTGTGAAGATCTACTACAGAAACAGTTTAAGAAAAGTCAGCTTTTTCTATATTCTACTATTTACATTAAGTAAGAATTGGTTATTTTTATTGTTTATTATTTTGTTTGTAACTATCTTGTCTCACTCAGCAAGACACACAGTTCATGAATATGTCTTATAACCTTTTCTAAGCCAAGTGCACAAGATTTAGTTTCAGGGTCTTCCATATTGTACATGTCCTCTACAATCAAGAAAGGTTTTGCACAGTCATCAGTGCAAAGTCAAGCCATGTCTAGAAAAAAATTAACATAAATATTTCACCAGGCTTTGGTGTAGACAAGATTCCAGCAGCTGAACCTGTTTTTCCACATATTTAATTGCCACAGTAATTAGAACATAAGGGTTCAAATCCACAAATACATTTGGGTGCCTAATTCTCATTAATTTCAATTGAGAGGTAGCACTTACATCTCTTTATGGATGTAGAAGACACAGAAACCTCAAGAATCTTATCTGTTCTAAAATGCCCAGACAAATATTGCTATCAGCTTCTTCAGAGCAGCAGGAGTTTTATTTAAATTTCTGATGAAGGTACACCTTAAGCACAGAAAATTCCATGATAACAATGGAGGCTGTACTTGTATCTCTCTTCCTTTCTACCCATCCAGCCATTTTGAACCACAGAAGTTCCCAGATCATGGGATGATTTAAGAAACTCAAAAATAAAGGTTTTTCTCTGTTGACTGCTGGAAAATGAAGCTGGCAGTTTATGCTCTTTTATGATCTGTTAAAACCTCATGAAGCTAGTGGGATGAGCATGGCTCTATAGCCCTACTTAATCCTCAGACATAAAGAGAAACTGTGATCACACCTCCAGATGTGAACCCCTAAGAATGAAGTTTCTGGACCTGCATGTAACTGTCCAAGTCTGGGATAGTGCACAAAGGCTGGACCCACTGTGCAGCACTGTTCTGCTCCTCCCAAGTCACATATCCATATCCCTTTGTTCATGCTGTGCCAAAATTCCTGCAACTGCACTGTAAGCCATAAAAGGGAACTGACCCAGCAGAAAATTACCTTGTCTCTTTTATTAATTGCCAGTTGAAAAATACAGTACCTGGGACAGGGAGAAGGGTGGAATTTCCCTCTTTTTAGGGACTTTGTCAGGAAACAGCAGCTAACCTTTGGAGGCATGTCTCTGGAGCCACCTGTGTGGGCAATGGAGAGAGTGATGACTACCATCAGCTGCCATTGGAAGGAGTTTCTCTCTTTTCATCTCTAACTACTGAAGCCCAGCCTCTCATTTTAAGCAACTGGGTTTGTTACTTGTGTGATATGAATACACACCCAGAGTTACATGATTAATCACAATCTCCCCACCTTTCTTTTTTAAACTTCAGTCTTAGCTTTGCCAACATATGTCTTGTAACCATAATGATACTTGCTAAATAAATGTTAGAATAGGGAAAGTGTATCTCCAAAAAATAGAGCTTAAAGCCAGAAGAAACCATTGCAAGCTTTGTTTTGTTTTTCTGCATAATCCTGGCCACAGAACACTCAGTACTGGCTGTGCCAGCCTATAACTGCTGTTTGAAGATAGTATATCTTTCTGAAGATGTCTGTCTTGATTTAAACACTTCCAATGCTGAAGGATTCACTGCACTCCTAGGTAAGTTGTTCCAGTGTTTAAATACCATCACTCTTTAAAATATCCCTGACCTGATTTAGTATAACTTCAGCTTCCAGCTCTACTTTTTTGTGTTGTGGTTTTTTTTTTCTTTATTCAGTTTATTTTATTGACCTATGTTATTCAAATGAGACCCTCTCCTCCATGTATGGACTTATAGACTATAGTTTCCTTGTCTCCCTTAAAAGCAAGCAAATAAAGTTTCCTTCATGCCTTATCCTGGATAATTTCAGTATTTTTTTCTATGTCTTTCATCATTTATTTAAATACTTTTTGAAGTACAGATACTACACCTGGTCAAACAGGGCAAGTCTAACTCTGTTCACTTTCAAACTTTAGTGCTTTTCTTACTTCATGTCCACTCTTAGTGCAAATACTTACTTCATTAGTATTTGAGATTCACATGTAACTCGTATAAACACAAAATATCTGTCCAAGCAAGACCCCAGGGACTGACTTTTTCTTTTTTTTAAAATTTAAGTTTATTTGTCAATATGCTATGTTTCAAAATATTTTTTCACTCTTTGTAGAAAACTGTTTTTTGCTTTAGGATTTTTTTTTCTCTTTTTTCTTTCTTTCTTTGGAAAATTATTTGAAAATTACTAAAATAAGCACAGCATACTTCATTTTCAGTCTTCTCATGGCAAGAGCCACACTAGTATAATTTACTAGAGGTCCTAAAAATAAAATTTTTATTTTTGAATGGTAAGAAAGAATCAATCATTAGTTGTAGTTTCTGTCACAAGCCTGGGCAGCAATATCACTAAATAATACAGAGTCATTTTTTTATACTGACTATTATTACTTGGGCTTTAATGAGAAAATTCTGCCTGTTGAGAAACCAAGTTCTAATCTTTCAAATGAAACCAAGCTAATAACTATTCCCTTGACAAGACAAATCTTCAGGCACTAACTAAGTTAGTGGCCATTATGCTTCACACTTAATCTTGAATATGATAGATAGGGAGTGGAACTAAGGGGAATACTGAACAGCAGAAGAAACTGTTCCTCTAATGTGATAACTAACTTGTGACAGCGCCTTGAACATCTTTCTTTGCAATCAAAACAAAGCAATTTGAAGTAATGTAGTCCTTTTGAAAAAGCCAAATGTAAGATTTGCGCAGCTTTTGTCACCATGAGAACCTCTAAGCCCAGACACCTGCATCAAGCAGGTTCCCAGGGGGAACCCAAGTGAGGAAGAAGGAAGTCAGCCAGTGCATCGCCATGCTGCTGCGAGAGCAGGTCTGCAGCAGCTTGGGGCACTCACAGGGATAATCCCTGTTTGGTGGAGACAGCATCTATTCCTGTCACATAGGGATATGAAGTGCTTCACAGGCAGAGCACCTATTTGTGCACCAGTGTCAGCAGATTGCCACCTTGTCTTGTGCTGGTGGTCAGCTTTTGTGGATCACCACTCTGCTGGAGGTCCAACACCTCTGACCAAGCTGCCAGGAGGACAGCGACCCAGCCATTCCCAATGCTTATAGACCAGCTCCTTTCAACGTCTGATTTCCAACAGAAATGTGCCACAGCATGGAACTTCTGCTGTGGGTGGCACAAAACCCACAAGCATGTCCCTGTGTCACCAGGTTTCATCCCTAGCCTGTGCCATCCCTACAGCAGCTGTAAGCCAGTCAGTCTCAGACCTATGCTCAACAACAGGGGCTTGTATGGTGCTGACTGAATGCATGTTTTTAGTTCTTTGTGGGTTTCTAGAGAGTATAGAAGTTAGTTTTGCTCCAATTTGAAAGCAGATGAGGTTCCTGGAATGGCTGAGCATTGAGGAGATGCAAGTGCCTGCCATGGCACAGCAGCCCAAAAGGTGTTTGTGTACACAGACGTGAATGGAGAGCAGATCACGAAGGACAAAATGGATAACAGACACAGATGCCTGGTCATTGAAGAGGGTGTCATGCTGCCACAGTGGCTCCTTCAGTGGCACATTCCTTTCCATCCTTTTATGCTTTTATTTGTTTGTCTGGACAAATGTCTTAAGAAACTAAAAAAAATTATTTTTTGAATGTCAAATATAAATGATGACTTATTTTAAACAATGTGTGTGTTTTAACCAGCTCTTTGACATTAAAAAGCATATTTTGTCTCCCAACCTGCTTAAAGCAAAACAAAAAGCTAAGCTACAGCTCCTTACAAACAATGAAAGCAATAAATACAGTAAATTAGTATATTGTCTCACATAAAACAGTAATGTTAACTGAAGAAATGGAATTAGAAAACAAACTCCCTCTGGGAATAATTCTCACACCCCTGTTTTAGAAGGAAGCAGAGTTTACTCATAAATAATTTAATGCATTTACTCCTGCTAGACTGGACTGACAGGTCTTCCATATACTGAAGCTTTGCTTCTCTGATAATTGCAAACTTTTTGAACTGAGAAAGTTGTCAACTACAAAGGTCTGTACGGTCACTGTAGGACTATCTAGGAACATAAAGATGTGCTCTATAAGACAGTATTACTGAATTTAGCCATCATGCCAATCACCATTTAATAATAATATTCCTGCAGACCTACTTCTGTTTATGACCATGTAAATAATCTCTTCTTCAGAGTAATATAACAATCCCTTAGCAACTTTAACAGTTGCCTACATGAACAAGCAATAGAAAGGAAAATACACATTATTACTTGGGCTTATTTAATGCAGTTCAGCCACTAGACTAAAAAAAGAAAACAAGGCAGCTGAGTCCATATGCACAGCATGATCTGTGCTTGCAGACTCAGGTGTACAGAAGTACAAAAGAATCAGAACTGAAAAAAGAACTGCATGAAGTGTGTCCCCTGTTACCAGCCTCAGAAAGCAACATCACAAAATACTGGACTTTGTTATTAGATTGGTTAACATCTTCCTTCATTTTGAATTTTAATGTCATGTTTTTACCTACTTTATTCACAGTGCTGCTATCTTCTCTCAATTCACAGAAACAGATTCAGAGTTCATCAAACCTATTTTCAGCTCTAAGAGTACAGAGCTGTTGTAATTAGTGGCTTCTTCTAACTCTCATCCTTTTGACTTAATCTTTCTTTATTAATCACTCATATGCATACTATGAACCATCTATCCCTAACTTCAACTTTTATGTGGCTTTTCTTTTCATAGATGACTCTCCGGCATCACAGCTGCCTGCAGATTTCTTAAGACTCGAGTGGAAGAGAACTAGGAAGCTGGTCACTTGACTCAGAGACAAACAGTAAGAATTTTGGCACTGATTTTTCCCAAAGATTATTATTCACAGTTGCTTATTCCCTGAGTGGTCAGAGCCAGTCTTGGAGACCATAGGCACAGACTTGTCAGCATTTCAGAGCCTGCTCTAATCTAATTTGTGGTTCTCCAAGACTGCTATTTAGACTGGTCACTAAGTGGCTGCAAGCCTTGCTCCAGTTGCAGGAGGCAAGAGCATTAGGAGTGTTGTGAAAGAGCTGAGTAACCGTAGCAAGAGGGGAGGCCACCATGCCCGACACAGCTCCAGCACTGATCCTTCCTGCGGAGCTCCCCAAACCACTCCCACCAGTGCAGGAGTTACCACTCTTCCTTTGCTACTCACTGCAACCCGAGGAGCTGGAGGAAGATCTGATGCTGCTGTTGCTGGTCTAGCCCTCCCACAAATTCCAGCAGGGAAAGACTGAAAATTATCTGGGAATGAGCTGAATCAGCTTCTTTTGTGTCGGTGCCATGGCCGCACCCGCTGTGTGACCAGTTCCACCCAGCACTCATCAGCTTCTGAGTAGGAATTGGTGAAGGCTTGTGTGTTTCTGAACTTCCCCCCACACTGGGAGGGTGATAACCTGGGTCTGGGAGTAAAAGGACTAAATTTAGGTCTCTGTCTTGGGTTTTTCATAAGCAAAAATTGGATCTCACCATCTCCATGGGGTCCTGGAATGAGTTTGTAAAGGCCTTCACAAGAGATAGAGTTGTGATGTGTAGGTTCTTTGTTCAGGATTTACAGGAAACTGACCAGTGGTGTTGGTGCAGGAGGGCCCGGACTTGCAAAAGCCTTGGTCAGTAATCATGTGCTACATTCCTCTGAAGACAGGGAGAAAAGCACAAACCTCAGCACCATCGTCTGGGGATCTGCCTTTGCAAAGAACAGCAGCAGCCCAGCAGCTGGCAGCCCCCACCTTTTACATGTGTAAATGAGCAATGTTTGAACAGGCTCCTGAACTGTGTTACAGCCACGACCCCAAAGCATCTGGGGCACACACACTTGAGTACAATCAGAGTGTCTTAAAACATATTGAAGTATGAAGAGCAAAAGGTCCATAAATTGCTCCTGGACACTCATCTCAAGCGTGTGATGCCAGCTCAGCAGCTGTCACCATTTTCAAGTTGCAGTGTCTTTATCTCTGGTGCCCCACCCCAACAGGATTTGCACACAGCCTTTCAGAGGGGAGGAACAGATACTTACACTCAGGAGTGCTCAGGGTTGTAAGGCCTATGCAGCACCCAACGTCAAAGAAAATAGCAACAGCATGTTGTATAACTGGTTTGATGTGTATGCTTCACATAGGTTATTTTCAGTGGGTCATCACCCTCCTATTGTACACTTGTTTCCTAGAAGTGCCCTGAAACAGGCACGTTTATGGTGTCCTGCTGATATGAACATTCCTACATTTGTCAAATGCAGAACATTGGTGCCACTAGTTTTTTAGTTTGTGTCTGATTTAACTGAATAGTTGGACTTGAACTGGCTAGAGAATTGGTTAGACTTACTCTCATTTATGTTTGTTTGTTTCTTGTAGTATCTATGAAATACAAAGAGTTGCTACAGAGACAAGAATGAGACACAGAGACTTTTCATCTCACAAAAAGAAATAGCTGATCAGGGTTTCACAGAGGGCACTGAGATGTGCCTGTCTGATATGCATGACCTTGTGTTAGACTTTTGAAAGTGTTTGTGCTGCTATTTACTGGGTATCAAATTATGTATATGTGCTTATTAAGAGAATAACATGTGAGTTTGACTGTAATCATTGTAGCTAATATTGTTATGCCTCAAACAAAGAGTAAATGGAAATCTTTCTCAATACATTTTCCTTGTGTTTGTTTATGTGAATGTACTTCCTGTATAATTATGGGCATTTTCATCACAGGAGTACATATGGGCTAAAATTTACAGATAAGCTTAGTCTCATCAGTTTTGCTGAACTACTGGAAGTTCAGCCAGTATTTTTTCATATAAAGGAAAGAAAAACATTTTAAATGCAAAAAAACCAAACATGCAACTTCAAGAGGTAACAATCAATGCTTAAATCTCAGAAACTCTAGAGGTGCACATTCAAACAACAACTTGATTTCAAACTTTTAGCTCCACCAAGCCTCCTATGGTCTGGGACAGTCTGTCTAATAAATGCCTGAATCATGCCTATATATTAGAGTGGTTTAATTGTTACATTTCAGAGTTGCCACAGGAATACAAATATTCTCTATTACCAGTTTTTGCAGTCAGAGGCACAAAAGCAAAAATCACATATAAATGTTAAACTTGGAAATATTCAGATTTATACATCCAGGGTAAAATATTCCTGGAATTTAAGAACAGCATTAAATAAGTGATTATCTAATATACAACAGCAATACAGGCTTAAGTATTTTTTCTGATTTAATTCTTGCTTCATCTCCAACAGCTGTGGTTTAGTAAGGCATCCAACCCTGATAAAAGTAATTCCTGTGATAGAAGCTATACCACAACACTTGGCACTTTATTCTAATGTTAAAAACGTGTTCCATATTTCTCATGGAATTTGTTTAGCTTCTCCTTCCAGCCATTAGATCGTGTTATGTCTGCTAGACTGAGAAACCCTTTATTATCAAATTTTGTTCTCATATATATATTTATATCAAATCAAATTCTTTGTGTCCTCCCATATATCTTAATACTCTAGGAACCCTGAGCTCTTCTTTTCTCTGCTAAATCATGAGCAGCAGAACTGGGCACAGTAATTCTAGTGCAGTGGTAATTTAACTTCGGCAAACAAAGATTTCCAAAATGACTTTTTGTCTACAACATCACTATTACAACTCATATTAGGCTGACTATCCAACTCAACCATCTAAGACTATTTCAGACCATGACCTCAATTCTTTATGGATTACTTTCCTTGTTCTTGTGTTCACAACATTGAGTTTTCCCATCCTGAAACATTTTGGTTCACCACAACTAGCTTACTAGGTCATTCTGTACCAACAGCCTGTATTCTGTGTTATTTATCTTTCTTTCAGTCTCTGCACCATCTAAAATGTGTAACTTCTATATCCTGCTCAAGAAATTGCTTAAAGCATTATAAGCAATAGGCCAAGCTAACTGAGGGTTGCAAAGACTCGGGAGTTCTCTGATTTGTTAATCCAGTATTAGCTTTATTTCAGACTGCTCTTTTTTCCCCAGTATTTCCTTGCTAACTCTTTAAAAGTTGTTATTATATACATGTTATTTGGACTTGCTGATTTTAAAATGACTAATTCTGGTAGCTCTGTTTATTATCACTCTTCCTCACTCTTAAAGTGGAAAGTTTCAATTAATATATGGCACTATCACTTTTTTTTTCCCTCAAACATAAACCATACACACTTATTTAGCACTTTTGCTCTTTCTCCAGTGGTCAGATTTTTTAGTAATCAATCAACACTGTCATTTTTATTCCATTTTTCTTCAGTATTCCTAACATATTCTTCTTGTTACCTTTTAACTGGCCCAACTTATTTCTTCTGAGTTCTTTTGCTCTCCACCTCAAATCTGTATACTTCCTAACTTATTGTCACTGCTGCTGTCTTTTTATTTCTTTGTTTAGGCAGATAGACAGTTTTAGATAGATACCTACTGGAAAAAAATATGGAAGAGTATTTGTTATATTCTTTACAGAAGATTGAGTTTTCCTTTAAGCAAAACTGGTTTTTTTAATCCTCTAGACTTCCTTTTTGACTTGGAGAGTGATGGAACCACTACTAGCGTCAACCAGTAGAACAACTTCTGGAACAGCAGATCAACTTCTACTGCTTTGTCTGAATTATTATTTGTGTTCTTCTGTTTACTTCCACCCCCATCCCACCTTCACACAGAGAGGATTGTTTTCTATGTAGAAACACGCATAGCAGCACAGAGAAGCCAGCAGGGAAGCACTAATGAAACAGAGGTATGATGCAGAACATGTAATTAGATTTGAATTTGTAGTGTAGTATAGCAGCAAAAGAGTGTAGCTGACGGAAGTATCAGCTATGCAAGAAGACACATAGTGTAGCATTATTTCCCTATAGCTCTGGTCTGACCATGGACAAATTATTATATTCAGTCTTGGGCACTCCTTAGTAATTTAGAAGGAATTCAGAGAAGAATGACAGAGTGATTACATGCTGATCAAATAAGACTGAGGCTATGGACACGTGAAAAGAGCTCAAGGCTTGAGCCTGAAGCAAGTTGGATCATTGCATTTCCATAGAAAGAAGCTAAGCATGATTATATGTACACAACACAATCTAAATACATAACTCTGGATTATATATCTACAGAGAGTTACATTTAGAAATTTATGTTAAAAGAATGTTCAGATTGCAAAATCAAGCATTCAAGTGGTAGGAAATGCCAGTGCAATTTTAGCTTGGTGCCTTTTTGAATATTCATGATGATACAGCCTGTAGCTGTATGATCTGTCAACAGTGTGTTTTTTCATATTCACATCCTGGCTCATGTTTACCTCTGCTTGTCTGATGTCTGTTTTGGTCTTCTGCCTGCCACAGCACCTGCCTCCCCTATCTCTTATCCTTTCCTCCATCCACTGCCTGACACTTCTTCTGTTTGTCCATAATCCTTGCTCCATGCTCTTTAAGCTTCTCTTTTGGCTCATACCACTTCCTTCTTTTAGTTTTAGCACTTCCCAGCTTCCTCATCTCTCACCACTAGTCAGGCCATGCCTCTTTACCTCCTATATGTCAAAGCAAAGGGAATGCTGAGAACACACACGAGTCCAATTTCCTGCTTTCATGCATGATATTCAGGCCCACAAAGGGATGAACTGTTGGGACAAAAAAGTATAGAGGCTCTTTCTACCTTTTCAGCTGTCTTAGAGAAAGCTCAGCCATTCAAGAGGAGGCAAGGTTTTGTAAGAGCTCTGTTGTTGTTGAGCTTGCTGAATTAAGGTAGAAATTTTGAAGAATGTAATCAGCATAAGGAGGGTCTTTTAAACCTGTGTGAGTAGCGGATATTTTTTTCCCCATAGTTTGACAGGGTTGTCAGGGGGTGACAAAAAGGACACACCTAGTTCTAGGGGTCATTTTACCCAGAAACTGAAAGTCAAGTGTGTGCTGCAAGGCATGTGTCTGTTACAGCTTCTCAAGAGAAAAGAATGTGTTTTTTTCTCTCTCTTTTCCCCCTTAATCCCAGTTTTAGGGAAGGCTGACTTGTGCTGTTCTATACTCTCCAAAAAATAAGCTCAAGACATTCATGTAGAGACTAAAAATCCTGTCCAAATGGTCAAAGGTTGACAGATCAGCATGGAGCAAGACTAACAAGAAGGAATGGCAGCTGAAACTGTAGATGGGTCTAACAGCTCCACTATGCCATGGAGAGAAAAACTGGCAACACAGTGGCTTGGGGGAAAACATAACACCCTACAAATATCTGGTGAGTACAATGGAAAGGATGGACAGAAATTATTTAGGATTCCCTGAGTGGAAATTAAAGCATGAAACAGTGGTATGAAATAAGCTTATATGGGAACAAATGCAAACCCTTTAAATTTTTTTCTGAGCAAAAATATGAAGTGTAGAATGGGGAATATGAAGTGTAGCACAGAGGAGGAGCTGAACTGGATTATTTAGTAGAACTTTTCCATCTTTTTTTTCTTAACTAATGGCAGAAAACTTACCAATGACCAATAAGAAAAAAAAAATCCTGCATACTGTTTATCTGGTCCTTCTCTGTCTCTTTATGTGGAGACTCTGCTCTCTTTATCCAAAGAGGGATTGTATCAAGAAGATGAAGAAACATCTTTAGTCAGTAAAAGAATTGCATACCTTAATGGTTTAGCTGTGAGGAAAAGGCAGCCAAGCTTCTTCCTTTACCTAAAGAAGGAACATTTAATGGAAATTCACATACAAGAAGATTAAAAAAAGTCAAGACAATACCTTTACTGCTGTGTAATTTATACAGTCACTTGAGAGGGGGAAAAAAAAGGAGTCCAAGTGTATTTTAATGGGTGCATTAGAAATGGACAGGATTATAGTTTACAGCTTTTATATTGCTTCTGCACTTTGTAGAGAAATATATTACAAATTTTCAGTGATAATTTAAGGATTTAACTTCTAGTCTTCTAAGTGAAAGAGCATTTAGTTCTCCACACCTACATTCTTTAGGATGGCTAGGGAGAGCATGAAAAGTATCTCCTAAAAATTAATAACTTGCAGTCTGCTCAAATTTTCCATTTGACTTTCTCCTCCCTTCCCAGTTAGTTCTCTGAGAGACCCTTGCTTTGTGATATTAAATAACCTTGGAGTGAAACAGCTTACATATTCTTAAAGGAAATCATTTTCCTGGTAGCAGGTTCTTCGATACCAGCTGCTTCAGGTAGAGACAAATTCCTTTTGGGGATTACATGCATTTGTAAATATTACCTGATGTAACTCTTACAAAAGACTATACTCAATTATCTGATAAGGTACATGATAAAACTTCTTATGACCTAGAGCCACAAGACTAAAGCCTCGGTCAGAGACAGACAGGGTGGGTGTGGGACTCCGGGAGAAGTTTATGAGTGGGAGATGGCAACTGTTGCCTAAGTGGCCCGGGACTGAAGTAATGAGTCCAGCATGGTGTCCAAAGGTGATTTCCTGGCATCAATCACAGCTCACTTCCTCCCACAGCGGGGACTAAGGTTACTTAGGAGGCCCCTGGTAGTAAAGCCACGGTGAAGAAGGTCCTGCATGGAGTCTTACTTGAATGTGTGAACACTGCAGTGAGAGGCGCTGGTCTCCTCTCTCTGGTGACCAGTGCTGGGACATGAAGAAATGGAGTGAAGCTGAGTCAGGGAAGTCAGACTAGACATTAGGAAAAGGTCACCAAGAGGCTGATCATTCACTGGAACAGGCTCTCCAGAAAGGTGGACAATGGCACTAAACCTGAGAGAGTTCAGGGGGCATCTGGACAATGCTCTTAGTTATCTAGTTTAGTTTTAGGTAGTCCTGTGAGGAGCAGGGAGTTGAACTTGACCCTTATCGGTCTATTTCAATTCAACATATTCTATGATTCTATTTATTTACATTGGGTATTATAGGTTGGGCAGCCAATTACAAGACAATAATAGTAATCTACTGTTATAGTTGAATAGGAGTGATATTTGCAAACCTTTTTGTCTGAGACATTTGACACTACCACAGACATATAAACAGTAATTATGAAATAATAAATAATCTTGTTCTGACTTAGAGGTGGGCAAAATAGCTCTAGGGCTTCACAGACCTTTTGTCTCACTTTCCAGTAACTTTCAGCCTCAGTAGTGGACATAGTTGTGGGAGCTAGTGGTATTTCTCAGTTCTGTGTTGTGCAACTGTTGCAGGCAGAGCAGGAGCTCCAGACAGAATTTATTAAAGAAGCCTTCACATGGAGTTAAGAGGTGCATAAAGGATCCTCTTGCTTTCTAAACTCCTTCTCAGAGAGGACCCAATGTGTGGCTGGAGCCAGCCTTAGCCCCAGACTTTGCTAATGAATTATATGTATACAGAATGGAAACGCCTATACAATGGAAGAGCTATGCAACTTTGTCCTGCAGAATTAAGAATGGTGAACCAGATATATTTTTATAAATATATATGGTTTATCATGATAATGATTAGACAAAATGGTCTTAATCAGAATTATTTACTACAGAGTATAGGAGCTATAACAACTATTATAATATAGTGCAATATGAAGCAATATTGAAGAAATTATATTAAAAGCAATTGTATTAAAGAAATTTTATTAGAGCTAGCAAACCCAATTATTAAGTAGAGATTGATGTTGTACTCACTCATACCAACAACACTGGGCAAATCTCTTTTAGTCAGCCTCAAGGAATAACCTTGCAGGGCACCCCCAGTCAAGGGACAGATCTCCACACATCTACCCCAATAAGGGATACATCAGAAAACCCTGATGTTAAAATTTGGGACTAGGCTTTTATATATGGTTGTCATACCAGCTCCAGGCCAGCTGTGTCAGCTCAGCAGCTTTAGATAAGTTATCAGTAGTATCACCTGTTTGGTGCTTTATCCGGGTTTTTACCAGGTCCACCCTATCTTATCTCACTATCAGGATGTTTAACTTTGGGATTGATGAGTCAGACTGGTTTCAATTGTTCAACACCAAAAGCAGCATGACACCCCCTCTTCATTTACCACTGATAGCTTTGCAAATCAGGCACTGGTGGAGTTGTTCTGCCCATTCTAGGCAGAGCATCCTGCTGCAGCAACATACCCCTTTGAACTGGCCTGTGTATCACCAGTGGCAAATATGCCATAGGACTGTTCTTGTCTGAGTTCAGGTCATGTTCAGGTTTTTTGCTGAACAAATGAACCTTTGAGAAATTTAAGGTTTTTACTGTCTCAAATTCCATATTATTCTGTTTTCTCTGACTTAAGAGCTTTCCTTTCTCTATCTAAATATGCAGCTATACACGATAAAACATTTTACTTGTAACTGTTTGCCTATTTGCCAAAAGTATTTCTTAAGTCTACCTTCTCACACAAAATGTCTCATCTCTGATCTACATAAAAGGTGTATCATGATAATTCAGATTTGTTAAAAAAACAAACCTGCTCAGCTATAGGATTAACACATACATAGTTTGTATTTAAGGTCTATCACAGAAGTTACATATTTAGAAACTTATAACTTTCTGTTATCATCTACATTGAGCTAACTAAATGTGATCCTAAAATGATGATAGTTGCAAAAGCCTGGATCCTGAAGCTCACAAAGTATACTCATTGAGTCAAAAGCAAATGAAAGAAAAGGAATTTTGAAAGAATAAAGCAAAATATTGACTAGTGAATGATGCCTTTATATTTGCTTTCTCTGGGAGTCAAGGATATACAAGTGAAAATCCAGGGGCCACTTTCACAGAAGGATTTGTTTGTCATTGGAAAGGAGCAGGTTTGTTTCATGTATGAGGAGGGAAAGCTTGTAGCTCCCTATTCCACTGACCCTTTATATGGATGGATATATAAAGGGTATATTATTCCCACACTGCTACTCTGCAAGGTCTGGAGTGACTGATATTGGCCAGCAACCATGGCATGCTCTTACAATCTGTAGCTTTTATAAAATACCATAGTGTACAGAGACAGGACCAAGGCTTTTGCAGGGTCAAATTCCCTGAAAAACAGGAGCAAGAAGGGTGGGTGGGAATGGATGGAGAGTTGATGTGTTTCCAGTTTCAGTCAGTGCTACTGCAGGAGTAAGCACTGGAACTCCTAGCGGTTCCCTCATTTCTTGCAAGTCATCCCAGTGAAACTGAGTCTTCCTGAGATGTTTTGATAGGCACCAGGATCTGAAGAGGTGGGCGGGAAACTGCTCAGGGTTCTGCTCTCAGCTCTGTTGGGGAGGATTTCTCAATAAGAGGACAGATAATAGTAGCTGTATTAGTACACGAGGGAGAAAAGTAGACCTGCTACATAGTGCAATCTTTTGACATCAACAAATAAATCATAATACAAAGACAGCAAGCCCCAAAGGTCTTTTATTCAGGTGTTGTAAGTTTAAAACAAAAAAAAAAGTCATTTATCTCAGGTAGACTCTATTTAAATAAAAGGTTCTTGGAAGACAATCAGCAAGCATATTTAACATTAATGGGATTGGGAAGAATAATTTATGTACATTAGAAAAAAGGAAGACTGAAAAATCATAAGAACTGAACACAAGCCAATTCAAAATTATTTAGGATCTTGTACAAGTTACAACAGTACATTCCGTGACTTGTAGCCTAATATCAAATATCTTGAGGAGTCTACAAAATCAAAGACCAGACACTGCTCAGCATGTTAGATCTATGGTGAATATGAATCAGTTCCACTCTCTTTTCAGCCCTGACCACCATTCCCATGCCAATTGATTGAAGTTAAACTATACAAATTAAATGCAAAATGAGAACGCAGTAAATAGTATGCACTCAGAAACATGTAACTTCAAAAATGAACATTAAATCTCTTTCCCATCTCAGTGCCTCACCTACTTCTGCTCTGCCAGCTATCATGTCCTATAGTATCTTTTCTCAGACCACAAGAGAGTAGACTCAGACTTTATTTATTTGTCAGAAATAGGCACATCTGTAGTCTAAAACTCCCAATAAGGCTAAATTTGGATTCCAGTCCTGTTGCAGAATGCCACCTTCCTCAATAAACAGTTCACTTGGTAGTAAGGTAGATTTCTTATTTTTTTTTTTTTTTCTTGGAGAAAGTTGCTGTTATAAGGTACATTAGATTATTAAGTCCTGACTTTAGAATAATAAATAAAAACCACTCTGTAACTGGCAAAGTTCAATCAGATACATTTATAACAGTTAGACTAAGCATCCTGTGAATCAGATTTTTCAAGGGATGTGTTAAATTTTCCATAATTAGGGATCTTTAAGTCAAGACTCAATATCTTATTAAGAGGAATATCTCAATTCTAGCATAAATCCTTAAGCCTAATGGAGGAATAAGTTGGCTAGAGCTGTATGGTCTAACTTATGCAGGTAAGCAGATATCATAGTGATTTTGTGTGAACTTATCATCTATGAAAAGGAATAGTAATGGTAAAAATATTAGCATTACAGGTATTTAAGTAGTTAAAGTTACACATGAGAGTCCAGAGTTAGATTATTTAAGCACTAGATTTTTAAGGATACTAAGAATCTAATGGGTTTTGATGGACTCTGTGGACAATATCCAATAGCAAACAGAAATCAAAAAAGGGAGTTATTCTACATCAATCTCTGAAAAACAAACAAACATAAAAAAAAAAAAACCAACAAGAGAAAATAAATAATAAATTAAACAAGATTATAAATGCTAGGGAATACAAGTTCCAAATGCTGAGGAAGCATTTGTTCACAAAAGAAAGAAAAATCAACTTCATTTTCAGGAATGTAGTGGGGATGCTTTTTTATTACAATTTCATTTTTCTTCAGAGATTTGGTTCACTAGAAAATGCACTTGGCACTTTTTTCATCACTGCCATTTATAAAACAGTGTTTTCTTAATGAAGATGATCTATTAAGAGACAAAAAAATTTAGAAAATTTAGAAAAATTTAGAAAAAAGTGTTTTACTGAAGGTAAAGTAGGAAGTAACAGTCCATGGAGAGTCCCGTAGATGGGGAACTTTGGGGCAGAAATTTCAAAGGCAGTCATTGTTGGCCCAATGTTGTCTTCTCTAAAATCAGTGGAAAAACAGGGTTCTTTTTCTGAAATAATGTATTTAATGGAAGTAAAGCTAGTACAGGGAGAAGTGTTTATGGTAATTAAACCTTTTGTGTTGATTGCCCAAAAACTTTTTAAGTTGAATGGTGCAGTAGTAGATGACTATCATCATTCCCAAAGCTTTTCTTCCTGATGATTGTTTGTCCTGGTTTCAGCTGCCTGCTGGGTTAAACCACAACGTTATTATAAACCCTTACCCTTCCCTTCAACAGGGAGGAATTTTCTTCATCCATAGCTTGTATGTTCCCTTGGGATCAGGGTGCATAAGCCTAGCCAGGTAGCTGGAAGTAGCATGAGACATCAGAGCCCCCACTAATTTTGTTGTACAGAAAATATTTTTAGTTAAACATGCTGAATTGAGCACTTTAACATACATTTTTGGCATCTCCTATCACTCTTGTCACCTTTTACATTCCAGAAAGAAACATTATTACTTGAAGGAACCCCCTCAGAAATGAATTTCCTTTGTGGTAATGCTGTTTAATCCCTTCACTGATGTCAGCCTGCCCTAACATTGTGTCTCCTCAGGAGAGCCGAGTGAGCCCTCCCCAGACACAGCCACCTGGGCTGGCCAGGGCACAGCCGTGGGCTGCTCCAGGTATCAGCTGCTGGAGGATTCCTGCACAGCACCTGATGGGGCATCCTCAGCCTTCTTGCCACACCAGCCCATTAAAAATCACACACTAGGAGGGAAGTACTGTTCTTATTCCCTTTTTACAAGCAGAGAAAGATGATAATAATTTGCAGAAGTGCTCATAACTATTATTATTTATTATTTTCACTGTGATAGCATCTATGAACAGTCTGTGGCAGAGCTGGAAACAGAATCTAGCTCTTGTGAGCTTACCAGTCAAATGCCAAAACCACAAGTCCTTCCTTCCTCCCACGCTGCATGTATTTGTAAAAAATTATGCTTTTTTAAAAAAAATATTTGTAACTTCTATAGCAGTGTTAACCACCTTACTCCCCCTTCCCAAAAATATTCTGGTATTTGGTCTAGGAAATTAGTTTTTAAGGGGATTTTCTTTATATTTTTTTCCCTGTAGATCAATTTAATGTTTTCTCCTTTGAAAAGCCCACAAATGGAGGAAAATAATTACCACAACACACGTGCACATTCCTAGCAATTACTCATATGCTCATATTCACACATTCATGTGCACATAGTCACAAAATTGAACTTGTAGAAAACATTGATTTCCACGGTACTCTCAGTGACTGATCAAACACTGAAAGCATTTAACCTCTCTCACACTCTACAAATACAAGTAAGAGGAAGTGGGA
>VZRH01000513.1:249552-292115 GCA_013397555.1 Urocynchramus pylzowi | reverse complement strand
AAAAAAAAAAAAAAAAGGAACTTGCAAAGTTTCAAACAATGGAGTCAAAGAAAAAGGTCTGTGTACAGTTTTTTACCACGACCACAATAAAATGTAAGTCTTTAAATTTTTATTCCTATAGAAGCACATATTGGTGTGGATCCTGCTTTCAAAAGTCACAATGGGGAAAAAGGGCAGGAAAAGGGCTAAGTGAGCCAGGATAGGAGGAGCCCTTCAGAGTCTTTTAAAATATGTAAATAACTTTTCTGTTGAATGTGGCTCTGATTAAACAAAGCCATTATTATTAGCTTTTAAAAGCTGTAAGTCTGAAATATATGCAGCAACTTGCCAAGTAATGATGCTGAAACACTTGTTTCCTATCTTCTCATTCTCATCCTAGTTTTTCTCTCTTCTCTATCCATATTATTCTCATTCTTAACATTGGGCACCATAATGATTAATCTAGTGGAGCCCAGGTCCATGTCTTGTCTTCTAGAGGCTACTGCAACATGAAGTGCATGTAACTAGCAATAATAGTAGTCTCCAGACAGCCCTGAGCACGGTGCTCATTACCATGAGCAGTCCCATTGAAGTCAATGACACTGCTTTATTCCAGGAGTAGTTACAGTGCAGTTAATGGCACTCTTCATAGCATAAACACCACACCCTATGAAAGTGTTTAAAACATCAGGACTTTATAAGCTATTCTGGCCAGGTAATCTGTCTTTATTTGTCATGCTGAGCATCATATATGATTATGACATGATATATTACAAGTTAGAAATGCAGGAACTTCAGCTGTTAGGTGTAGGTTTTTTCACTTTTGTAGTTGTTTCACTCTTTATACAAACATGGCACTTATGTTAGAGCTAGAACTCTAAATGCATTTTTCTCTAACTTATCTATGTGCCCCTAAATCTTATGCATATTTTTCAATTGGACCATAGTTCAGATGTCCATAATAGGACCATTGGATACCTTTAGTGCTTCAAGCATTGTGCTACTTGATGCAGAATTTATGAAGGTTTATCTGTCTTTGGAATCAAGAGGTAAAAAAAAAAAAAATAAATTGACATTCATTAAAAAAAAGAGTAACTCTGAGCAGGGCTTTTTTGTGCATGTAGATTTGAAGATCACACTGGAGCTGCAATTATGTCCTAAGTGACCTCGGTCTCTTAGTGTTTTTCTCAGTCATTACATGCTTCCCCAATTTTTTTTGTTGTTTTTTTATTTTATTTTTGAGGGAGAAAGAGTTGAGTTTCAGTCAGATTGAGTGTTTGGCAAAGCAGCATGTTTGTTTGGGAAGGATTATCTTGTACAGTTATCACTGTTTTACAGTCAGGTGTGGTGGACAAAAAGATTAATGATGAATCCAGCAACTATGTCCTTCAGCAATTTCAGTTAAAATTGTACTACCCTGTATGCTGGGAGAGGATTTCTTAGAGAAGCAGGACATGGCATAGCATTAGCCAGATGGGAGAGCCACCCTCATGGATCTTCCTTCTAAAGGAGTTGAAGTTCTAGAGGAATGGAGAACTTTGTGTGTGTGTGTTTGAAGCCTGAAGTGTTTCGACCTATACATATACATCACATTCCTGTTTAGGAGTATCTTTTTAAGTGCTTATATATTCCAAAATGCTGCAATGAGAGGAAAAGCAAAATGGATGCAGTGAAAAATGAAATGGTGAGGGGAGGTAAAATTGCAGGGGGTGGTTAAGAATGCCCTGAGGAAGACAAATGCACTGCATCATTCAGGTGGCTAAAGCTTTCTCCTTGTAATAAAGCTTAAAAACAAAATATTGCACAAAATGATTATGCATTTTCTGATAGAAAAATTTGTCTTTCATTAAAATAAAACATAAAGTAACTCAAACCAAGTAGATCCAGTGAGAAAAACAAAGCAAATCAGAAAAAGTGTCTTTTAAAGGGATTTAGGGTTGCTTAGAGGTATTCTGTTTCCTTTCTGAGGAACAGGTGTGAAAAATCCTAAGTTTCTGAAAAGCAGGGAATGCATGTGCGGATCTCTCAGTTTAAATTTTTGAAACCTGGGGAAATCAAGTTTTTATTTGCCTCCATCTGTCCTACTCTCAAGCACTTACTCAGCTGCATGAAAAGATCATCACATCAACAATTTTTGAAAAAAAGTTATTTAAAGTGCCTTCATCCTTCTGCAGATGACTCAGTCTAACACTTTTCTTTGACTTGCCGGTCTGTAAACCCACAGACCACACATATCTCCCATCTAGCTGATGGTGATCTCAGTACCCTACCACCAGTAATGTACACATGACAGTGCAGAAATGAGGCACACAGGCTCTTCCCAGGTGCATCAGTATCACTTCACTTTGATGATGAATGCAGGAGTCACTGACAGGGATCCACATTCTCCCCCAGAGAGATACAGCCGCTCTTACAGCCCCTGTCCTGCTGCACTGCTCCATCCTGCCCTCCTGTCTCTGCACATACTCCTCATATGTGAGAAGCAGAAAAGGCCCTGGGGATTCCCCAGCAATGTGCAACTTCCAGAGGGCACAATTAGGCGGCAGGGCAATGTAATTTAACTCTTTGCTTTCCAGTTTTCCAAAGTCTGAATTTTGCTATGTCTGTGCTGTGAAGTGAGATAGAAGGCATTTTTTTAATTGATAAAGCACTGTTTGCCTCTCAGTGAGTAAAATATTCCAGGGAATGGCTTTTTACCAGGTATATTCATCAGTGTTTTTCAAGTCATCACTGCAGAGAATGTGCAAAAGCAAAGGATCACATCCATAACTCTGAGTATTTACCCCATGAGACTGATTTTAAGAGCTGCAATAATTTGATTACTGTGTATTTTCAGTGAAAATAGTTCCAGTAACTTTGTACTTCTTATAAAAGTACTTCTAGTGCATATATAAATGAAGCAGCTATTCAGAGTTTGAGTCCTAAATACATTTAAGAGAGGGTAACTACCTCTTGTAATCTGCAAATAAAGCAAAAGACAAAATAGCTGAAGTAAACAGGAATTAAATATTCGTGATGGAGAGCTGGGGCTCCTATTGTATCTCAGAAAAATACATATATCTATCATGTAACAGAGCCAGTATTTTTAATGATCCTTCACAAAGCTGTGATGGCATATCTTGCACAAGCTACTGGAAGATCAATTAATAGTTAGGATGAAAGGGCCAAAAATCCACACTGCTGTCTTATCACCCTGAGGCTTTGAGTTCAGCAAAGAAACACAAAACTTGCCAGTAAACTTATCATCCAGGGCTTTGCAGCTGGCAGTCTGTGGAAAGCTTGATTTAAAAGCTAAGTTTCAAGGTGTGCTCTCAAGCTCCCAGTATGTTCAAAATAGGACCAGGTTCAGGTTTAGACACGCTGTCAGCAGGCAAAGGACTGGGCCTGCTCCTGAGGATGCCCAGGAGCTTCTTCTGGCACATTTAAATGTTAAGGAGCATACAAGTTAGGAGGCATGTCTAGCCTTTGAGCCAGCTGGAATACGCACTTGTCTCAGCAGCACATTACCTCCACAGCCCACATATGTGCCGTTTCCAATCAGTAAAACAATAAATTCCTTTCAATCTCCTGTGGCAACACTTCCTGAGACATTTTACTGGGCAAAGTAGATGGCGCGTGTAACACTTGCTCAGTGACAAACTACTGTCCCTTTTTAGGGTGGCAAGGCAAATGTATGTGCAAGGTACCTGAAATGTCAGAAAGCAGGTCCCAAAGTAAAAAAAACATCCTGTGAATGTTTACTTTTGGGAGAGGTGGGCAGTGGAAGGCTGCTGTGCCTTCCTGGCTCCAAAGGTGCCAGCTCTGCTCAGCTCTGCAGCACGAGTAGAAAGCTCTGAGCACTCAAAGCAAACAAATTCCCAAACTCTGCAATACCTCTGTGACTCTAAGGGACAGGCAATTTCAAAACAAAAGTTTATCTCTTTTGTTAATACAGACATTGTATCACTGTTTTTAATACTTACATACTGCCATGAAATTATAGCTGTTTTAATTCACCAATGCATGTTTACATGCAGTGAAGAGACAGTAAATATATACAAACAGCCTGGACTTCTCTTAATGTAGTATACACTTAAATTTTGAGAGAAAATGTAGTAATAAATTCCGTGGCATTTATTTTTCTAAGCTCATGACTCTCCTTATAATTGTTATGCCCATGTAAAACATTTGAACTAGACCTCTAAACGTGGAAAAGGCAGCCTAATCTGATGGAAATGGACAGTTGACAGCAGGCAGATTGCATTTGCTTACTGGAGAATGATTCTCTTTTCCAGGCAGTTTTGTCCTTCTGGACAGAGTGCCAAAAATTATAGGTATAAATGGCAGTTGAAACAAAGCTCAGTTTAAATTCAGATGCTAATTGTGCAACCAGACTGCATATCAGCACACATGCTGGGGGCACAGGCAGAGGGCTCTTTCCAATCCCTGCATTTGAACCTGGTGGAAAAATCCATCCCTGCTTAAAGGTTTCCTTAAAGAGACACTAATCTCTGTGACTAGGTAATTATGACATTTTGTGTATCTCTAATAAAATCATGTGTCTTTATTTTCAGCTTTAAAAGGAAAATATTAAAGAGTCCTGGCCACAGAAAGGTTTTTATGAATATGACCCTTTGTCCCAGGTAGGTATTGCATCAGAAAAAAAACCAGTTGCTTGCATGCTTGTTGCTTAATTTTAGAAGGAAAAAAGGTTTTAAATTTCACAGCAAGAGAAAATATTAATATTTTTTATGGGGAATCATTTCTGAAAATAACTGCTAGTAGAAAAAACAGGAGCACCTGGAGATAGTATCTAACATCCCATGTGGATTATTTGTTGAGGATTTTAATTTTTCATACCAACATACTTGTTCCCATAACAAACAGATTTCTGTTTTCTTTGAAAAAACCTCAGTGTGTCTTTGCTGGTTTTACAGTTTTTTTCAGCTTAAAAACAATTAAAAAACTACTTACCTGGCATTTCATTAATTTATGCAAGATACATGTACAGTAAAAAGGATTGGAATATATCCTTTTTCTTAGGTCATTTCAGTAAATTTGTCTCTTAGCAGATATTTTCCCAGATAAAAATTCTAACAATGATACCTTGGGATCTCCTAGGATCATATTCCCCTCTTGAAAACATTTGTGGGTGTTGGGAAAAAAAAAAAAAAAAAGGGGGGGGGGGGGAAAAGGGGGAAAAAAAAAGAGAAAAAAATTGACTGTCTCACTGGATTGAACCTCAAAGGCTTTTTTGACGCAAGTGTTACTAAGACCATGTGAACATGGTTTCCATTTTTAAAAAAAGCCCCTAGATTAAAACATGAACAAACTGTCCATTGAACTTTAATGTTTCTTTGTTGCTTTGATGGTTAGCAGATTTCTCCTTCATAGATTGCCTCCGCCCCATACATTCTAAAAGTGAAATGATACATTGTAATTCGAATGATAATTGTTTTGATGAGTTAATTGATAACAGACAGAGGAATAAAATCCCTGTTTTTCTCTGCCATGCAGTTGATGTAGCTACATTTCTTAGTAAACATCTGTGTATAATTAAGGGATGTTGCACTAAAACTGTTTCTTCCTTACCTTTACTGTGGGGTTTTCTTGAAGCTCTGTAGGATAATCCCGATTCAGGAAAGGAGACGTTGCCTCTTGTCATTCAAGGATTCTTTATCTTTACTTTTAGTGATTTAGGTGCCAACAAAAAGTTATCTGCCCACGTTTTTAATGACCTTGAGACCAATCACAACACATGCCCTTTTTTTTTCTTTCCAAGAATCTTAGCAATCTCATCAGTTTATCTTAAAAAAGAAACCTTAATAGCTGTATTTTAGTGCACACAGGGTTTGACCTAGTGTGTGTACATATTTTTCAACTTCAATATTGTGTGAAAGAGAGCAAAAATATTCAGTAGAATCACTTCTAATCCAATTGTTTTATTGTGCAGTAATACCATATTTTTTAAGAGTTGCACATCGTTGCATAGACATGTAAATCAAAAGCAAACCAAGGACTGTTCAAACCTGCTCGCCTGTGTTGCACACAGGGAATTATTCATTCAGTTTATCAGCCATAAAAATAATTGCAGTACACTCAAAACTGACTGACATCTTTTATAATTTTTAACACTAAAATGTCCTGGTAAAAGAGAACACTGCAATAACAACACTTGATTAGTAGACAATCACTACTGTAAATTACAGTGTTTGCAGAATAAAACAGGGCTGAAAGAGTTATAACTTTATATTAAAAGACGTAATTGTAATTTTGCCTCCTTTTCTCCCCTATAATGTCTTAGCAATATCTTAAATAGTATGTCTATCCCCAGTCTTGCAAAAATGTCCATGTGACTGCTATTGTCCAAAATAGTCTATTTTTAATTTTAAGATTTAAAATAAAACAAGACAAATTTCCATCAATGTGTGGATATCTCTTCTATATACAGCTAAAATGACTGCTAATTTTTAGGGAATAAACAAATGTTTACAGGAAAGTAAATAGAATATTTGTTTGTCTGTGTATTGTGCTAGAATTCCTCCAAATCAGGATCTCTTTTCTCCACCAGCAAAAGAACTGTTACAAGCAAAATACTATCTACTGTCAGCAGAGTTGCAAAAATAACTTTTAAAAAAGTTGGATGTTACAGTAAAATAAATATCCTATTTTATTTGATTTTGTGAGAACATCATTTGAAAATATTGACCTTTGACATCAGCAATGCTGCTTCAGAAGTTTTTAAAGCAGTTTCCCAGTATCTAAAAGCCAGGATAAATCTTGTGAAACTTCCTGAGTATGCTGTTTTTCTTTGCCATATTATACATAATAGATCTTGATACTTGCATTAGCTCACATGAAAGTCCCAAGGTTCTTGATCACCGGTAGTTATGGACTCCAAGAGACTCTCTGTGTTGCTGTTTGATGGCTGTTCCAGGAGTCAAAATCATCATCAGAACTAGACAGTGATCTGGGAAGTATGGGCTCAGACAGGCTGGAGGGTACCCTTAAGAGCACACGGGACCCTGCGTGTCCAAGCACGCCAGGTAGATTAATTCCCTACCCCGTCTGCCCGGATAAATAGCCTCCAGCGTGATTGAGAAGCCGTCTGTCTTGAGAGGCAGCCAAAGGGAGAGGATCTAAATAGCAGTGCAGCACGCTTCTGCTCAGGGTGCTCAGGAGACTACTCTGCCTGAGCAATTTTACCATACCATGGCTTTTTTATGAATTACTATGTCACAGATATCGGTTTTCACTCTAGGTTTTTTTTTAAATTTCATATGGAAAATCAATTAGAAGAGGGGAGGTTTGTGAGAGAACAGCCTACAAGTCAATTCTTATCTTTGATTCCCCTGTCTGGATTCCACGTACTTGACCGTGGGTCGATAACATTGACCATCTCAACCCAGGAAAGGGTCCCAAATGTGGAGTGGCAGGGATTTACATTAATAACCACCACTTAACTTGGTCTTGTTCCCAACTGCATGATTAGTGTCAGACATTTTTGCATGCTGCCTGTTGCCATCTATATCTGGTCTATGAATAAACAGAGAACCTCAGTTTCGAGCACTGACAGTCTCTCACTCCTTGAGAAACTTCCTTATTTATCACCTCATTAAACTAAAGAAAATGAACAAAATATGAACAAGTCAAGGTTTTAGGATATCACAAAGGTGGTCATCTATTGCTATATATAGAAAATGCTGCAGAAAGATGTAAGCTTTGAAGGGTATGACAGGCAGAACTCTTCTTTAGTCCAATCTACCTTATTCCTGTTGCTACTATTATCAATCTAAATTTAGAGAACTATAACAAGATGAAAAAAGAAATTATATAAACAAGGACTTCAACTTAAAAAAGGCACACTCTCTTTCAATAAGTGCACATGTAGTTCAGTATTTCTCTTGGCAAAGTTTAGGCATGTCTCTAGTTAACAAATATATTCTGCTGTCAGCCCTTTTCAAGAATTATATTTGATGCTGGATGCCAAATAACTCCTTTAACTATTAATAAATAACTCACAGGTATCTTAGCCAGTGTGCGCTTGAGGAATTATGCTAATAATACTTTCTGTGCTGGAGACAAGGGAAATTCCCCCCATGAAAGTTCTACTTTTGCTGACATGTTCTCTAAGCTCTACTTTCAGAATGGGTTCATTCCTACTAAGACAGCCATTTAATCTCATGGAAAATCTGATCACCATCTATCTACTTGCTGATGTTGCTGAGAAAATTCCTGTTGACTCTGGAATGGGAAATAATATGGATCCATCAGTTTTGTAGTCCACTCTAGGTGCTTGTGTTTCATTACCTTCATAGCAATGAGTCTTTGCAATTTGAAAAGAACAGAATAGTCACTACCATGTGAACCAAATTACACTACATATTACCTGCTACTTAATTAACAATAAAATATTTTATAGGTAAAAAAGAGCTTTAAGTGATACTGTGATTTTTCATGGGGCTTGCAGAGAAGAAAGGATCTCTAAGGGATACTTAGATAAATTATACCCCAAATCTCAAGGTGTGTCTCTTACTTAGAACATTATTTTTAGTGCAATAAATTTTTATCATGTTTATTTGAATCTATTTCAAGCTAGTCCCTTGTAAGAGCTGCTTTGTTAATGCCACAGAGACATAAATGCCTGTTATCTCAATCACTTCTCTTAACACTGAAGTAATTAATCACTATCAAGTGATACTAGAAAGCCCCTTTTCACACAGAATTTCCTTCCTATATTTAGTTAATCCAACAGAAAATTTGTGGGGTAAATTTCATGCAAAGTGAAAGTTTGGAAAAAGAATTCTTTAACAAGGAAAACTACTCAGAAATCAGGAGTTTTAAAAGTGTTTTGATTTCAGAACATACATAAGAAGGGTTTGCTTCTTGACCACCAAATTCACTGTTATTGTTCACTGTTAATATGTCACAGAGCAAGAAAGAGGAACATGCAATGACAAGAAGGAAAACCCCAAAAATTCAGACGACCCACTTGTCTCTGCTTTTGATTTGAAGATCTGATGAGTAGAAGAAACCTTCTTCTCATTTCAGTCATGATTCATAATTTTATATTTTCCACGTGGTAAATGTATTTATAATTACTAAGAGATGTTAGACATCATCACCTCAGCTTGCAGATTTGACTCTGTGGGCACATGGGAATTTCAGACCCCAAATCCAGAGAGTGCTTTAACCAGGAAGGGGATAGTTCTGGATGACTTTGCCTTTCTCTCTCCCATGTCACAGCTTGGCAATCTCATCCCTGAGAATTGCTTACTGGAGTCTATTTCATCAGTCTTCTGGAATGGATGATCAGCTGAGCAGACTATTATGCAAACTAGAGCCTTCTCTTCTTTACAGACATATAACGTTAGAAAATTCTATCTTACTGCCTTTATATTTATTGAAAGCTTTTCCCTCTGCACTTTTTGTTCCATTGATGATGGTTATTTTACAGTGTTTCTATTACTTGCAATAGCATCTTATTTCACATGCTTCCTTGAGAGATCAAACATTTTTCTTATTTCAAAGCTTTGTATTTATTTTACAACAGCTGCAGTTGGTTTTGACTGCCATTGCCAGTTCCACATGGCCACTTAGAGACTGGTCTCACCTGGTGTTGCTCTCATCACTTCCATTTTCCTTTCTTCCTCCACCATTATTACTTGCCATATACTTGCCTTCTCTGAAAGTCAGGTCTTCTGAGTTTAGCACTGCTAATTCTGCATCAGATTTGCCACCCTGAATCATATAAATGGATGTGATGTGTACCCATTAAAAAAAAAATCCACTCATAAGCTTTCCCACACATGCATCAAAGGAGTTTTGTGTTAGCCTCAGCTTTTGAGGTCTGTCATGACTGGTTTTCATCAGAATGTATTGAATGGTAATAAGTCTGAAAATGGTTATCTTCTTGAATTGTAACTACCATATCTTTCTTTCACAGCTGGCAACAATATTTTAGCCAATCACAAACATGCAAGGTCATTTCTTCTGTCAGACTGTCTGATTGTTAAATGTCTGCAGTGAGACTGAGTTGCAGTTTTTGAGTGAGGGTTACTTGGAGCCTGATGTTAGGGACATACTACAGAAGAACTACAGATGTATTTTCATTTGTATCTGGAACAGCTACAGGGAATCTTCCATGTCTCAGCCTGATTGGATGGTCATATCAACAGATAACTATCTACCTTGCTTATTCAGCAAGCAATCAACAAAACTAAGAGAGAAGTTTTCTGACTGTTTTATTTATCATCACTAATGAGAGAAAAGTGTCCAAGGGATCTTTGCTCACCTTCTCAGTGCTGGATATAGTAATGATCAACTTTGTGAGGGACACTGGCAACTGCAGAGTTTTTTCCTCCCTTCTCTTTTCATTTAGACAATGTCTACATCTATCCATGTTTGAATTACATCTAATCTTCAGATGTGCTTTTCTAGTTCACTTATGGGAGTACAGGGGAAACCTCATAATGAGGTGATGTAAAATTCATTTTGTTTCTAACAGCTGAGATCCATATTGATTCATTAAGTATCAAGACATTAATGTAACAAGGGATTTGTAAATAAGGGATCAAAAATAAGGGATTTGTAAATGAGGCTAGAGGTACTGTTTTGTCCACAAAAATGACCCAAGATCTTTCAAAATGTTTATAGAGGTATGTAGCAGTGTTAACACAAACACATCTGCAAAAAAGTACTTTTTGACAAAACAAATCTTGTCTCACATACAGGACAATCCACCTGCTTGGGAGTTACTTTCTCCATTTTTGAATAAGTAGTCAAGCTTTGCTCTTGTACTGCTTACATTTTAGTCTGAGTCTTGTATATGTTGTAACTAAGGAAGAACTGTCCACCTGTTTTGGCAAACCCTCTTTGTTTCACTTTGGGTTGTTTTATCTTGCCTTCAGTGGAAGAATAATAATTAAGAGGACTGAAATGTTTGTCATCAGCCCTTCTTCACTCAATGCGTTTCCTAAGGAACTCAATAACTTAAGACAATATATATATAAATGTGTAAATAGCAGCAAAATCTACAATTTAAAAAGACTAGTATTCTAAAAGGAGTTATTGGTACTCAACCACGACCATAGTCAGTGAAGCCCTGCATGCTGCCCAGAACTTCTTCCTGCAACAACACATTATTCCTTTTGCAAGATCAGGCACTTGCATAGGTTATGCTTTTGCATGGATGTAGGTGCTAAACATCTGGAGTCTGGTTATTTAAGGAAAGCTTATTTTCCTGAGTTTCTTTTTCCAATCTGAAAGACATGAAAAAATGAAGTGGACTGTTCCATAGTGGGGGAAAAGTTATCTCCCTCATGAGCTGTCATGGCAAAGGCAGATGTGCTGAATACCCTTTATTTTGTTGACCTTATGGAACGTGCAAACCTGAGGAAAGATGCTCTGAGAGTGGTGTGGAGTATACAGAAGGCAGACTATTACAGCAAAAATATTACTGTTATACCAATAATTATATCTCAAGAAAAGAAGCTTAATGATGGAGTTAGATACTTTGATGAGATAGTTTTCAGTTAGAGGAAGATGCATGCACCCTGATTTCACTGGAATTAGAAGAAATGGAAAGAGCATTAAAACCTTGCTCATAGTACTGTTTCCAGGTAATGCCCATGATCATTTACTATTACATATTCCCATGCTTTATCCATCACCTATTTTCATGTGACATCTTCTTTGTCCAGGGCTGATAGGTCTCTTACTGCTTCTTCTCCACAGAAGCTCATACAGTCTGTAAAGATGTTTTCATCCCCTCAGGGTCCATGGGTGGTATTTTTCATATCTGATTATGTAATATGTTATTCATCTGGCATAAATGAAATGTAACAACTGAAGACAGGAGGCTGATCAAACCTATGTGATTGGTCAGCCTTCAGCCTAATGCTCTGATTTTGTGAACTACACAATGCAACACTTCACCTTATTCATGTATGACTTCATCATCTATTCCTGAGCACTCATTGGCCTTCCAAATGTTAGCATGAGAGTAAAATATGCTTAATGTTCTCATTCCAAGCCACGTCTTTCTGAATAGGTTTGGTTTTAGCCAGATTGGTGAAAGATGCAGCCCTCTGATGAAGATTGGATAGCTTCACTGGAATACAGATAACTTGCCCCCTTGGAGAAATCACTCTACCCTGCGTAGACAGTCCATGATAGAGTGAGCTCTGGGATAACTATCTACCTAAAACACTAAGTTTTATAATAACTGCTACTTGTAGGGAGGTACTTGCCTTGTTGGAGTATATCATAGTAGAATGAGGGAAATGCTGAAAATACAAGTGAGTTTGTTCCAGTTAGTCAATGTCAGTGTTACCTCATTATCTAGATTGCAACAGTCCAGGAAAAGATGATGCCACACTTGACTTCAAAGACTAGCTCATGGGATAATGGATATTGCCTTCAAGAAATTAGATAAATGTCTTTTCATCCGAACTTCACTTTTTCTTATGTTGTATAACTAAGTAAGCTGCTGGCAAGATCAAATATTTTTCTCCTTGGATTTAAACACTTTAAAACTCTTATGATTCAATGCATATGCTAATAATTTTGCAATATTTTCAATTAGTAGAAATAGAATTTATAGTTTTATTTCCATTTTTCAAATATTGAACTTTTCATTAGCCAACTAAGAGAGACACTTAAATATTTTCTGCCAAAACTTCTCCAACTTTCTGATGGCTTTCCCTTAGTTACTTAATTTTCCTTCAGACTGCAGCATAGATTCACAGTTAGCATTATTTAGCAGTGTACCCAAAAATGAATATCCTCAAGCATTAAATCTTCTCCTTTCTTCTAGATTCTCCTGGATAAATCTAATCTTCCAAGAGAAATTTTAACCACTACAGCCTGAATTGCAAGTGTATTTAAGGGATGCAGTTTATAGACTAATTCATCAAAAAGGCAGTCCTAAGTAATAAATAATGGAAGATTATTAGAAGGTATGATCTCAGCCACTTATCTTTTGGATTTAAACTCAAAAATGATGAAAAAAGAAGGAAAGATGTCAAACTGTGTGAGTACTACAAAATATGTGGCAATTCAAGTGAAATCCTCTTTGCTTCAATATGATTTTAATATAAAAAATAGCTCTTTAGAGGTAAGGCCTTTGAATTTTTTTTTTCAAGAACACCAAATTAATTGAAAGGTAGCCAAAAAAAATCCCATATCGTAGCTCAGTTTCATTAAAATGATGATATTAGAAATGTCATACCATATGATCTTGAAGTTATGAATCTATCATATGATGGAGAAAGTTTCTGGACTTCCAGAAAATAATGTAGTTGGAAGTAAGCTGCTATAAAATTAATTAAGTTCTGGTCAGACATCTAAATGATCATGTGAGGAAGAGCATGAATGAAAGAGGTGGACCAGAAAAATTAGCTCAGTAGTCGCACACTGAGCTGCATCTGGTAATGAATGTTGGATTTGCATCAGAATGTCATGGAGAAAGGTCTTCTTGTTGAAAGAGCATTGCAGAGTATGTATAAAAAATATGCATCAGTAAGTTGAATTAGTACAATAGTAAAGAGAGATGGAAAAACTCCTGATGAAAATATTTTCTGTCAGAAAATGTGATTTTGTCAAAATGTGTTGCTTTTAGCAAATTTCTAATACTACATAAGTTTTGATAGGAAACTTCTTGAACAGCTGTTTCTTGACAGCTCACTTTCAGTTTACCTGGAAGACTGCTTGACAGAAGTATTGTTTCTGAATTTTGCTGTGTTACAGGTTAATTGGTTCCTGGAATTTCTCTTCATGAGAACTGAACTACAGGTTAGTACCAGGTAGTTCTCAACTCCTGTCTCTGAGGTGTTGTGAATGACTCTGGGACATCTGAATGCAATGGCTGTGGCTCTGTCTGGTTTTCTTGTTGCCTCATTCTGAAGGGCTCAGTGTTACTTTTGAGTTCTGATACTGAAGACGTTTCAGAGGACTGATCTACATTGTGTATTGTACCAGGTCAGTTAGTATTTTTCTAAACAGGAAAATTGTTATGAAGATTCAGACTAATATGGCTGGTAGGAATTTGTATTTGGTTCAATGGTTGTAAAAATCAACTAAGTTTTTTGAGTACTTGCTTTTACATGCTAGATTCTTTTCAAATAATGTTGACTGTTGTATTACAAACAATATTAATAGTAATTGTAAATATTCTGTTACTTCTGAATTACAAAGTACTTATGAAATTCAGCTGCAAGACATGCCTCTTGCTCTGTCTCCACTTTGAGAACAGATAAAATTCACAGGCCTTTCAGACTCAAGCTGAAGAAGAAACATTTAGAAAAAAATTAGGTATGCAGGCAAGAACTGATGTGTTACAGTGCGTGTATCAGGAAAGTCCTGGAGTCCTACATCCCATAATGACTGAAGGAAAAGCTACAGAATCAGATTCACCTGAAGTATCTTTCTCTCCAGCCTCAATATCCCAATAGACTTTTCCAACATTTAGCATCTATAGATCACCTTCATATGAGTTGATTAGGCAAACAAAACTCTTGGTGAAGTATCTTCAAAGTTTCATTCTTCTGGATTATATTCTACTGCAAATGGTAAATAGCATCTAGACAGATAGAAAAAGTAGAATGACAGTAGTCAAATGCAATTCAAGATTTATATGTAGACCAATACACTAATTACTAAAGGTTTAAATACTTTAAATACTATTTAAATACTTTAAATAATTTACTAGAATTTTTTTCCAATTTGTATGCTGTTTGTAATATTGCAATATTCATGGAATATGACAATTCTCAAAGTGTATTATAGGTTGGCTTAAGTGGCATAAACATTTCAGAGAAGAGCCAAAGTTGATAAATTACTTTTTTATTAAACAATTTTCCATTCAAATGTTCTTTCTATAAAATGGAAGTTTTACAGGTTTATATTAATATTGAAAAAAAAACCAGACAGAAATGTAATGCTCTGTGAATAAGAATGGGAAAAGTAATTGGTTTTGGGGGTCTTTGTTTTTTGTTTGAAGCTTTTTTTTGTTTTTTTTTTCAGAGAGTTGGTTTTGCTGCTTTTTTCTTTTTCCTCAATTTAAAACTCTATGAATTAGATATTGCTTATAAATTTTCAGGTCTGTGAAATTCAAATCTTATCTCTTTTTTCAGGAATATTTTTTTTTTTCCTGCTAAATGTGCATATTTTCCTCAAGACTCTCACTCTTTCTATAGCATGGAAATTTTGTTTGCCAGTTAGATGTTTCTAACTCTGAGTTCTCACTGACTTCACTGAGAAGTAAAGATACTCAGTTCTTCACAGGAATAATCATGGGATTCCTGAGCTCAAGGTTTTAGTAGCCTTTTAACTCCTTAAATCTAAAAGGGAAAAAAAAAAAGCTACAAAAATTTACAGCAATAATGCAAGTTATATAGAGTGACTTTTCAGAAAGAGTAGTCCATTGCTTGCCTGTAACTATGGATGGTTTCTGAATGTAGAAAAGACCAATTGCTTCTCCAAAGAACTCAAGGTTTTAAGAATGAGATGGGAATTTTAAAAACTACTTTTTAGGTGTAATAAAAATAATCTATTATTGATGTAATGATATTTTAGATTAGGATTTTCAGCTTGGAGACTGTGTTAGTAACCAGCATTTCCATCATTTTGGTCTCCCTTGATACAGAGTCCTCATTCCCAGCCTGTGCTGCCCTCCTCCTCTGGGCTGAACACTTTTTTAGGGGAAATTGTTGAAAATTGTATTTCCCTCTTTCTTAGGTTTATTTTAGCCTAAATATTTCCATGACTTTGTTCACAGTGTGAATGTAAAAATTCCTCAGTTAGTCCATTTTTAGATGAAAGAGCTGGTGACAATAAATAACTTCAGTTCTTGGGTGGGGATTTCCAGTGCAGCCTCAGATTAGATGTTCTCCTCTCTCTCAATATGATTCCCAAACCTGAGCAAAGCTCATGTTGCAGTCACAGATTAAAGCTGCAAGAATCTTGTCCTTATTCTGACACCTGTACTTGATCAAGTGTGCAGTATTCATGCTATGGTATAGTGCATGTTGTACTTACTTTGAAGGAAGGGGAAGAGCAGATAGAATACAAACCAGGTTAACCCACCATCACAGTGCTTACAACTGTGACTATAAATATGTAAACTATAGCCTTTCTGTCTGTTAGCCACTTCACTTTCCCACTAAAGAAAGAGAACTCTGGTTCATTCAGTGTCACCCTTTCTCCAATCCTTTAATCTATCCCATAGATCTTTTTTCAAACACTTTCCAATTTATAAATACATCTTTTAAGTTATGAGTACTAGGATTGGACGTATTTCAAGCTTCAATAATGCCTGATACATTAGCAATATAAGGGAAAGGAAGTACTTTGCCTTATTATAATTAATAATTTAATTAATTACAGTAGAGGTCACTGTCAAAATGAGAAATAGGTTCTTCTGCCCTAGGCTCTACACTGTCCCCAAAAGGAGGATGCTGCTGCAGACTAACACTTTCCAATTTATAAATACATCTTTTAAGTTATGAGTACTAGGATTGGACGTATTTCAAGCTTCAATAATGCCTGATACATTAGCAATATAAGGGAAAGGAAGTACTTTGCCTTATTATAATTAATAATTTAATTAATTACAGTAGAGGTCACTGTCAAAATGAGAAATAGGTTCTTCTGCCCTAGGCTCTACACTGTCCCCAAAAGGAGGATGCTGCTGCAGACTATGTTCTTCTGAGATGAATGTCTTTATATGTGTGACTGTATGAAAACCCGTATTTTTAATTTGTACCCAAGTCAGTGAGTGAAAGAAACTATATGGTGTCATTCTCATCTCTGCATTCCAGTTTTATTTAATTTCTGTTCACCACAGTGAAGTATTACTTGTGTATTAGAAAGCACCTTTGACTGTATTTTAACTTTTCTGGATGATCACTTTGTATTTGTGCTTCTGCTCTCATTATCAGTTGCTATTGAATCCCTTTTTCCCATTTCCCTCTATATGTATTGATAAGTTTATGTGCACATACACAGAGACACACAAATATTGTATGCATGAGTATTTTTAAGAATGGCTTTAATTTTCCTTCTAAGCCAAGTTGGCTTATTACCAGAGCAGTTGTCCTTCTTTATTGATTGTGGCTTCTGGACATCTAGTAAAATATTCTTAAACAGTTCCTAATTATTCATATTCTTCTGTTTAAATTCTTTCTCCCAATAGATTTGGCTTTATTTGTTCTCAGCTTTGGAAAGCTGACTCTTTTAGAGCTCCAAGTAATACAGTAGCTGCCATAAAAATTCTGAAACAAAGCCCAAGGAGGGTTCCTGACCTCCTCTTGGTTTGGTTCCAGAAAGAATATGAAAAGGGGGATGATGCACAATCTTGATTAAAATTAATAAGTTTCTGAAAGAGAAAACTAAGTTTTAGAACTCATAGTAGATTTTAATGGTCAGGAATCTTGACAAGCATTGAAAATCCTTGTAGTTGATAATGCTGGGCTTCTCAGGAGCAGTACTATTGAAATGGAAAGTGCTGATATCTTGGAGAAATGGACTCTGGAATGGGTTGTCTGTGACAGAGTGAACTCCCCTTTTTTTTAATCTATTCAGTAGCACACCTAATTATGACTGAGAAATGCCTGTATTGTTGTTACCAGAACAAAGATATCAGTTTGATTGTGACTCTTCTGCATCGCGGTTCTGTCATGGTTTAACCAAGCCCCAGGCTGCTGCTCACTCACTCTCCCACCAGCAGGACTGGGGACAGAACTGCAAGGGCAGAAACCAGAACACTCATGGGTTGAGACAGAGACAGTTTATTAGGGAAAGCAAAAGCTGAGAATACAAGTAGAGGAAAACAAGGAATTAATTAACTGCTTCCCACTGGCAGGCAGGTGTTCAGCCATCTCCAGGGGAGCAGGGCCCCATCACATGTAATGGTGGCTTGGGAAGACAAACACTATCACATGGAATGTCCCCTCCCCCTCCTCATTTTTCTCCCCAGCTTTATATCCTGAGCATGATGTCCTATTCCTATATATCTGGAATATTCCTTTGGTCACTTTGAGTCACCTGTCATGGCTGTATCTCCTCCCAGCCTGTCAGGTACACTGTATTGGGTTGGTATGCCCAGGTTTTGGTAGCAGGAGGGCTACAGGGGTGGCTTCTGTGAGAAGATGCTGGAAGCTTCCTCCATGTCTGACAGAGCTAATCCCAGCCTGCTCAAAGGTGGGCCTGCTGCTGGCCAAGCCTGGGCCAACTGGAAATGGTGGTCATGCCTCTGTGATAATATATTTAAGAAGAAGAAAAAAAAAAGTTATTGTGCAAATCTAATTGTGTCCAGAGAAGAGCTGAGTATGTGAGAGAAACAACTCTGCAGACCAGGGTCAGTGGAGAAGGAGGAGGAAGTGCTCCTGGTAGCAGAGCTGAGATTCCCCAGCTGCAGCCTGTGGTGCAGCCCATGGTGAGGCAGCTGTGCCCCTGCAGCCCATGGAGGTCCATGGGGATGCAGAGATCCACCTGCAGCCTGGGGAGGAACCCCACCNTACAGGGGTGGCTTCTGTGAGAAGATGCTGGAAGCTTCCTCCATGTCTGACAGAGCTAATCCCAGCCTGCTCAAAGGTGGGCCTGCTGCTGGCCAAGCCTGGGCCAACTGGAAATGGTGGTCATGCCTCTGTGATAATATATTTAAGAAGAAGAAAAAAAAAAGTTATTGTGCAAATCTAATTGTGTCCAGAGAAGAGCTGAGTATGTGAGAGAAACAACTCTGCAGACCAGGGTCAGTGGAGAAGGAGGAGGAAGTGCTCCTGGTAGCAGAGCTGAGATTCCCCAGCTGCAGCCTGTGGTGCAGCCCATGGTGAGGCAGCTGTGCCCCTGCAGCCCATGGAGGTCCATGGGGATGCAGAGATCCACCTGCAGCCTGGGGAGGAACCCCACCTGGAGCAAGTGGATGCCTGAGCAGAGCCTGTAAACCCATGGGGAACCCATGCTGGAGCAGGCTCCTGGTAGGACCTATGAAGCTGTGGGGGATCCAAGCTGGAGCAGCCTTTTCCTGAAGAACTGCACTCTGTCAAAGAGTGACCCATGTTTCAGCAATTTCTAGAGGACTGTTGCCTGTGGAATGGACTCACATTGTAGAAGATTGTGGAGGGACCCCATGCTGGAGCAGGGGAAGGACTCCTCTCCCTGAGCAGTGACAGAAACATAATGTGATGAACTGCCTGTAACCTTATTCCCTGTCTCCCTGTGCTGCTCANGGGGAAGGACTCCTCTCCCTGAGCAGTGACAGAAACATAATGTGATGAACTGCCTGTAACCTTCATTCCCTGTCTCCCTGTGCTGCTCATGGGGAGGAGGTAGAGCTGGGAAGGAGGGAGGAGTGGGGGAAAGCTGTTTTTGAGGTCTTATTTTACTTCTCATTATCCTGCTCTGATTTCATTAGTAATAAATAAAATTATTATCTCTAATTCAAGTACGTTTTGCCTGTAACAGTGAGTGGTCTGTGTCTGTTTATCTCAACTCATGGACCCACTCTTCATTATATTTTCTCTCTCTGTCCAGTTGCAGAGGGGAGTGATAGAGAGGTAGGTGGTAGGTGTCCCCCATTCAGCCAGAGTCCACCCAGTGCAATCCTTTTGGTGCTGAAGCCTAGGAATGACTCAGGGACTGACCACAATCTCCTCCCCAGTGTGGCAGTACAAAAGTCAGAAGAGGCCTTGGCCCTGTGTAAACCCTGCTCAGCAATAACAAAAACATCTCTATAGTGCCAACCCTGTGTCCAGCACAAATCTAAAACACAGCCCCATAGCAGCCACTGTGGAGACAGTTAACTCTGCCTCAGCCAAAACCAGCACAGGTTCTAAGGGAGAATACTGTACTTCAGTTTTAAAACCAGAAAGTCAAGTTATTTCATTTAGAGAAATGGGTCCTATAGTTTCATTTTCACATATACAACATTAAAAACTCTAAGCATCAGCTATACTGTGTCATGAAATAAAAGTGTTCTGTGAGATCTGGACTGCAGGCTTGTTTTGAGAAGAAATATTCTTCATTTCCTCAGCCTGGCATGTCAGTGCTGTATTGGATACATTCTGAAGCATTCTGAAGAAAAATCACCAAATATGCTCTTAGAAAAAAGGTAGCCAATGATTATACAAAAATAGGAAGTACAGTCCAATTGTCCACAGAGAATCAAATCCACTTATTACTCTTCCATCGCCTGTTAAGTAATTATTGAAAGAACTTCAAGTTTTCTCTCAAAACAATACGTTTTAAAATTAGATAACTGTTACTTAGGAGATTTAACTGAAATTCCATTTAATAAAATGTTTCTATAGGTATCTTTATTAACATAATGTGGTGTTTGGTTGGGCTGTTTATATTTAAAAGAATTCTTCGGATATATTGAGAGACGTTGCTGTGGACATTTGTGCGAATAAGAAAGGTCATGCTACCACTGCCAGGTCTTAAGAATTCATAACACTTCTGAGCACTTCACCTGGTCAGAACACTGTGTGGAGTGCAGCTGATAGCCTACTTGACTTTCTTTGAAAACCCAGCTTCTTTAAAGTTTAGTACAAGTGACCAGGGTGAAACTTGCATGCTAGATTACATGAAAACCTTTCCTACGTGTAAAATAAATGCTTCTGGTTTTGTTTGGTTTTTAATTTGTGCTTCCGTTGTGCTTTTTCTTTTTCACTTTAGATAGAAATGATGAAGAAAAATATAGATTTCTGTTTAGACCAACTCTTTTATGTAGTTGAACAGTCAGACAAACAAAAAAGTTATTCAGGGTATCCTAAACCGTCCTTTCCTCACCTGTTCCTTCAACTATTTGCAATTGTCTTCATTCTTTATTTTGTAGATTCTTTTTAATCTTCACTACTTCAGAATTATAGGGGTCAGCTTGAGAGTTAGAATTCTTTTTCTCATGTTGTAAAATTTCATTTGGAAAAGCCAAGGGAAACTGCAACAATATACTCAGGAATTATTGATGATGAAGGGAAAACGAAAATTTGATTTCCTTACATCTGCTTCTAATAACTTTTCTAAAAATTATATTAGTGGATCAATGTTGAGTTTTCATTTCTTTTCCGATAGTAGGATCTGCATGTATACTTTGCATCTTTCTCCCTTCTAACCATGGTTTCACTGCCTCCATTATGCCTATCTCTCTGCTGCAAAATTATTTTTTGCAAGAAATTTTTTGCTGAACATTCTATGGTGATCTGTGGTAAACTAATCTTTAGTTGGAACACATTAAAAATTACATTGTGAAAGTCCTACTTGCAGCCAAGTGCCACTATGATGTGAATTGTTTCAGGATGGAGCCCAAGCTGAGTGCTCTTTCCATTTTGCAGATCAAATGGACATGTTTCACAGCAACAAAATGAGTCAATTTTTTTGGAGCTGTTTTGAAGTCTCCATTCCATCTCATTCAATTTTCAGCTGCCTCCACTTGTTTAGCCTCTTATCAGCTTACATATATCACAAGGATAAGACACTCCTTTAGCCAAGTTAATTACATTGTCTTCATCCCATGCAATCATGAGCAGACCTGGTTATTTTAATCATCTTCACGCCTACTTTCTTACACACACTTTGCTTCCACAGTAGCCATTCTATAATGTGTGAGCTGGACCCTTGCCTAGAAGTAAGCCGATCCCTGCATTACCCTGAAATGTTCTCACTGCATTTGCTTCTAATTGGGTAATGTGCTGCCCTGTTTTCGTATGTTTTTCGTTCCTTGCTATCAAACATTCCATGCTTTTTTCATGACATGATTTATATGACTTCCTTGTCACCTACATTCCTGCCAATTCTCCCAGAGATTCACCTCTAAATTGTTCTGTTCCTTCCAAAGTCTCACCCTCATACTGGTGCTAATTGAATATTTGCATACCCTGTTCCTTCTGTCTGGAATTCCCAGCCCTTTTAACTCACTGGATGTCCTTTGCCAAACACTTTTAAAAGTCAGGCTGAAACTTTCCCCTTTGAATATTGCTTTTTGTGTTCATATGTAATCCCTTTCAAATTGTTTGGAGCCCAGAAATGTTTCCACATTCAAGTGATCAGAAGTGAGAGATAACAGCAGAGTTTCAGGCCAAATCAGATACAGAATGATCTGTGAACCTGTCATTTCCTTGTAGAATTATACAACAGTGACAATCTCATGATGATTATGTCACATACCCTGACAAAAAATCAGAATGTCCTCCTTGTAAAAACAAATCCAGGAGGTCCTTCATATTCCTGAGCAGGTACAGGCCTGCTACATTTACTTGCAGCAATATATTGGATAGCTTAGAGTTGTTGAAAACAGAAAGTCTGCAGTTTAGCAGCAGATAGAAATTGTTCAGCTAAGATATGAAATTTTTCAGCTATCTAGTTTCAAAGCAGTAAGTTCAAGAACTAAATTTCATGTAAGTGTTCCATGATTAGCAAGAAGTTAACAGAAAATCCTTCCAATAAGTCAAAGGATACAGCCTGATCTGATCACCTCCCTCTCTTTCATCATGTTTTCAGCTCCTTCTGTTCCTCTTTAAATCTTGCTGTGTCTTGCCACAGAATTTAGGTCTTGTCAATCTACCAGTGTTGTGCCAATACATAAATGACATTATCAACTTAACATCAGAAGCTTCTATTAACATATCAGTGTAATCTCCAAGATAGAATCAGTTTAAAAAGATGATCAGTATAATACCTGTCTGTCAAATTATGAAAATAAGCCATGGTTGTGGTTTTTTTCACTATATTAATCCTACACCAGCTTTTCTGCTAACTTCATTTCCTAGTTTAGTCTCCACTAGAGTTGCATTGTAGCAATACAGAATTTCTGGGAACTTTAAACAATAAACAGTGTTTGTGCTCACAAAGTAGAAGGATTTAGTAAATAAATGGCATAAACGTATTGTTACGAATGGGAATTACTTATGCAAGGTTTTTCAGAATTGGAAGAAAAACTTTGCTGAAATGCAATAGCATATTAAAAGTGTAACAAGAGATTAGCTGGGCAGTAAGCACAAGGACTGGCTTGTAATTATCTAGGGATTTCATTGTTGGTCAGACTCCCTTCATAACTACTGCAGAGGGGACAAAAATCTATTGAAGTTACATACAAGGGTCTAAATTACCTGCCACACTGGTATATGCCAGAGGTAATGCTTGTAAGTAGCTGGAGTTACACTAACATTTGACAAATTTCCCTACTGCAAAATTTAATAAATAGAAAGGGATCTTAGATGCTCTTCTTCATTTCAAATAGCTTACTGAAGCAATAACCATGGCTCACTTTATGGTTTTGTCTTTCAGAAGTTTATTTCACCTTCTGAAGCTTCTTCTTTTGATTCCTCATTGTCCTTGAGAAGAGGTTTGTGCCTTCCAATCTTTCTTAAGAGGGAGATGTGCCCTGAACCTTTCAGAAGTACATCCACCTGCCAGTCCTGCAGGCAAGCACCACTGCAGCAGCAGCTGTCTCATACTCTCACAAAGAAATTAGAGAAAATAAAGTCTGCTTTGTATCTACATGCTGAAGTTAGAGTCAGGAAAAGAGGATGTTAATGTAAATATTGAAGTGAATATTTTATTTGAAAAGGCAGATAACACAGACTGTTACATGCACATTTACTACCCTACTTCCTCTATTGATTGTGTCTCTTTTGTGATTTTGGAAGGGTGAAGTAAGTCTTAGGTTATGAGTTCAGTTCTCAGTGCTAGATTTGAGAAAATAAATCTTCAAATAAATTAGTGCAAGTTCAAACTAGCACAGTTTATTTTAATGTGTTCAGTTTAGCCTTCCCAGTATGTGACAGCACACTGAGAGCCTGCTGGGAAGGCTGAGTTGTTGTGGCTGCACAGGAGCTCAGGGGCACAGCCATGGCTCAGAAGCAGAGCATCTGCTGGGAACTGCTGTGGTCAATCTGACTTTGCACTGAGTGTGTATTCTGGAGCTTGCACTTCAGGCACACAAAACATTTTCAGGCAGCGAATAACCTACAGCATATAATGCAATACAAGAAAGAGAAGTTTCATTTTGCAGCTCTAAAACAAAACAATCTTCACCTTAGTGAGTTCCTAGCTGGGTCACAGTTGGAACAGAAATTGAGTGCCCAGTATTGGATAATCTGATCTTAAGGTTCCAAAAAAATGCAGAAAGGAATTACAACTGGTCTCTACTCACAAAGAGCTACTGAGCACACACAACACGTATTTCCATTGTAGTTGCTTACCTCAGGTTTCATTCTGGCCTCATATTTAAGCTTTTACATGGTTTTAAATGCTTGCTGCAAAGTCAGATCTTTGAGAAAGACATATGACTGGCAGAGAATAAATATTTTACATGGAATAATTACCTATTGCCTGAAGTCTTTGGCATGCTATCCAGCAAGAAAAAAAAAGAAAAAAAACATTTTAATACATGCCAACCACACCTACAAAAGATAAGTACCATCACAAATCATACTCACTCATTCCAAGATTATCATTTGATAACCAGTCCAAATTGCTGTTGAGATAATAGCACGTCTTTTGATGTTACTGGCAAAGTGCAGGTAAAAATATTTTTGTGTTTGGCTTTCACCATTAGAGCTAAGATTTTACAAAACCTAACAACAAAACAAGAGCCAAAGCATAAGAGGAAGAATACTTTCTCATAGTAAATTAGGTACAATTCAGCATACTTTGGGAAAAAAATGCCACCTAGTAGAAATAGATTATTAAGTGAAAAGCGTATAAACACAATTTATTTTACTAGGCAAACTTTAGAAGTATTTGGTGCAATCTATTTAGTTTAAACCTAGTTTTCTTAGAGGCTTTTGGAAAATACTTGCAGCAAACATAATAGGTTCTCCCAACAATGAGAGAAGCTAAGTAACTTCAGTCAGAAAAAATGCAAACTGACTTTATCTTTGTGGCAGATTTCCTTGACACCTCAAGTCCCCATCCATTCAAACGCAGCCTCTCTAGCATCCCAGGAAGCTTTAATCAATGTCAGGTTTACACCAGTACAGAGCAGAATCTCTGGTTTATCACTTTAAAACAATGGGATCCTTTATGCAGGGAGATTGTGACTCACTGCCTTGTTTGTCCTAGCTAATGAGAACTAACAGCACTGTCTGTAATGGATGTGCCATGGATATTACTGTGGGAACGTGCCTTCAGGAAGAGATCCAACTATCTTCCACTGTGTAGTCAAAGAGGATTGTTATTAAAATAATTTTGGAAACTCATGTACAAGATGTACTTGAATTGCACAGTGAATAAGTTAATGATTGTTCTAACTTATCATAGCTGTTCTGCACATATGTTCAACATGCAACTTGTTGGCATTTTGGTGCTGTGTATGTGTGTGGGGAGAGGGGTGTGAGCAGACCTAGTCTGCTGACTCATCTTGATAGATGGATTGGGTTTTATCATCATTGAATCAGAGAAACACTGCATGGTTCTCCAAGATGAAATAGCTTGAGGGAAAAGAATAAACATCCTGCATCAGACCTTACAGTAAATCAGACCAAGGGGAGGCTCAATTCAAGTGACTGGAAACTTGCTCAGGATTTCTGCCAAGGTTTGTTTCACCATAAATTAAAATCCACAAACTAGGAGATTAAAATCTTTTAAAGACCCTTGATTGCATATTTGCTGTGTGGAAAACTCTCAGGGACAGCTCATCTCCTGGTATTTCTGTTCCCCTGCTAGGGAGGCAGAGATCCAGAGCAGAACATGTAGACTTGACCATTTCCTGCAGGAGCAGAGTGTTTAATAAACCATCTGGAAGGAGAACAGCTTTGTAAGGTTCCTGAACAGTGAAGAGTTATAAATGAAACTATTTACACCAAGCAACAACAGCAACAGATATTTGAACACCTTCATCATAGTAATAATTTCTTACACATTTCTTTTTAAGAAGGGCTGTGATCCTGATTTTGTGTGTACTGTGTTTGCTGTGATTACTGATTCATCCAGTGCATACAATCACTGAGAGGGTACAGAAGCAGCATGTGCTTGTGACCAAGTGAAGACATGTATTTCAGTTTATTTCACATGATGAAATTTTGCTGGAAAGGTCAGGACTGTGAAGTATTTAGTAGGAAAGAAACAGATAAGATAAAGTAAAACAGCTAGCAAATCTACTTTACAGTTATTCATAACACTTCTTGTCCCAGTCATGCATGTGGTATAATTCTGTATGTGCTCCTGCATGCACTATAAATTTTTTATCTATGTAAAAATATTTGTTTATATCCTATTGGCTGGTGGGGGCAGACCTGAAACTCATCCCTCACCTTAGCTAATAAGAAAAGTTTTAAAATATGTCAAAAGCTTCCTTTAAATCTCAGGTGAGAACTGCTGCATTGAAATGCACTCACCATGAACCATGTCAGGGGCTCTTATTGCAGAAATGAGCAGGTGTAACTGATCAGAGATTCAGTGAAGGACTGACAAGCAAGTGCCCTACCAGTGTTACAGACTGGTTTGAAAATGCAATTTTCACCAAAAAAATGAAGTAAATGTAAAGAAAAAGAAGCTAAATTGAAATAATAAGTGGAAAATCTTGAATTTTCAACAGAATGCAAATGTTTGCATTCTGAAAAGTAGCTGAAGCACTGCCTGAGGTCTTCAGATTTCCATTCTTCTCTTCTGCCTTAACTCTTAAGCTAGAGCACACCTCCTCTGATAAAACAAGGAATTTGTTTCTCCAACAAAAACGTCAACATTTTCCATTTAAAAAATTGCAAAAACTATGAAGGGTACTTTAATCATAACCCAAAAGCAATAAATTTCCATTATTGAGAACTAAAAGGGTATTAGATGCTTATTGGACCTTTCAGGTGAGACGCAGAATGGGAACTTAATGGAGAAATGGGATGTCTACAGTATCTTTCCACTGTGCTCATCCACTACAAAGCTGTATGCAGTCTGGTAGTAACATCTGTGTTATTACTTAGACTGTCTTAAAACCCAGATGCTAAGACCATTTGATTTCCTCAATCTACTAGGCATAATAGAGACATAATCTGTCCCAGTCTGTGCCCAGCTTCATCAAAACTGAGCACTACGTATCTGAAATTTTTTGCAAACTACCTTCCTTTTGTATTATTATAACCTGTAAAGCTGATATCTAAGAATAGACAATCACATGCAGCTATAATTAAACAGGATTATGAATATTAAATAAATTACTATGACTTTCAAAAAATTTTATGGATAATGTTTTCCAGAAAACTGAAATGAAAAAGGAACTTTTCATCTAGTGTGGGAATGAATTAAAAAAAAATTCTCTAAAAATAGATCCCACAACCTACATGATATTACCATCAATAGATTATATTATTTCTGATATTTTTATTCACTATCTGATATCATTATTCACTATCGCACATGTCCCCTATTTCTCCCAGCAGAGAACCAGAAAACCTAATCTCTGAACTGGACTGGCATGGCATGCTGTACTGGAAGAAACCTGCCTTCCTGAAGAAGGGCAGCTAGGAAAGTCTTGGGAGCAGGGCTGAGGGAGGTCACCTTGCTGGGGCTGCCTTTGCATTACAGAACACTCAGTAAACCAGGTAACTGATGGAACAAGAGGACCATTGACACATGTTTGGGGGCCTTGGGCAGGATGAAGATGGAATCAGCCATTAAACATTTATAACTAGGGTTAATAAGCCATTAAAAGGATAGGAAACCCTGCATTGCTGTTCTACTCCTTTACACCTTTTACCCTGTGAAATCTCAATGGATTTGGGTTGGGAATACGTGCTTGTTAACTTTACTTTTATCCCAGGCACGACATAGGTAATCCTAATACCAATGGCAATCTGCCCCACAGAGCCCCACACTGCATTATTTGTCAGCTCCTTTTTGGAAGCAGTTCAGCCTGCATGCCCACGGCAAACAAGATGAACGGTTGGTCAGTGGGCTGTCCAAAAAGGCAATGTCTATTAAAGCAGGTTTAGCACCACTCTGTCCAGAGTCACACATCACACACAAAGCTCCTTGTCAGTTGGAAACACAGACAGAATAAACTCATGACTTTTTGGCAGAGACTATGTAGACATTCTGCTTTTCCCAACCTCCTTTTCCCCTTGGTAAGCAATGTATTGTCCCCATTGGAAATGTAAGGCATACTGAGACACATATCCTCAACACCCATGTGGGTGAAGAGGCAAAGTTTTACACATGCTCCTGAAAAGTGTGCTGTTGAGCATTTGGAGAGTAAATAAGAACTCCAGTATCCTTCTTGGTTTTGGAAAGTACTTATATTCTCTACATATTTCAAAACCCAGTGCTCTAAATCCATAGAGACACGTAGTGCTTGCACAGAATGAGAGATGCTTGGCTCTTAAACACAGGACAGGTCATATAATCAAAATCATCCTTCGCATACTTGTAGTCTAATGAAAGTTTAGCATTAAAGGAGTCTAGAAATTAAATCCCCTATGTAATTTAACCAAGCTTTGGTATTCTTCTGAGAATTTAATGTTATTATACATTTGACCTCAGTAAATATTAAATATCTGCCTGGATGTCACTTGCCACATTCTGACCAAATCTCCACATTAGCCTCCCCTCTCTATTTGGTAGCAAGAAGGGACCCAGATGAACTGACAGCCTCAGAGTGTTTGTTGCTACCATAGAAGCTTCTGGACAGTCATTTACAGTGCCACTACAATTATTTCATAATGCTAACACAGCTATAAATTTGATATGAAATTGCATTTAAATTGAAATAATTCTCTTTCAGTTCAGCTCTCATGTAAGAAGTACCTGAGTCTCTTGATTTAATCACCTCACCATGTCAGATTGCCCAGAGCTCATGATCAAACTGCTCTAATTCCCTTTTTTAAAGGTCATGTAAACATATGCACTTTGTGAATTAGATGCAAATTCAATTCCCTATTCACAAAACTTCCTAGTTAAGTTCCCTACCTATCCCTCAATTGCAAGCCAGCATCTGACAGCAGAATATTGACTTTTGTGGTCTAAGACATGATTAAACAAAGAAATAACTGCCCCCTGCAATGTAGAGGATACAGATAAAGGGAAGTAAAGCTACATTTTTTCTAAATGGTCTCAATTATGTAGGTCAACTAACTCACTTTTTAACATGGCTGTTCCATAATTTTATTTGGGTTTTTTTATACTGTGTTTTTATAGGGATGATATCTGCTGAAGAACAATATGTAGATATCTAGGTACCCATGGATGGGTATTATTGAAGATGTTACTGTAATTAAGGACTGCTTGAGTGTCTTTTCTAACCAGGTGTGCTAAACCAGAAAAAAATTGAAATTAATGAATGTCAGTTTTAAGCCCAAATGAAACACACTGAACAGTTCACCATTTCAATAATAATAACAGAGCAAGTATTTTTGATTCTGGAATTTCAGTTAACCTATGAATAGAAGTTTCAGTGCTGATTTTCATAATTCTGAAAATAAAGTCACATTTATGGTCTTGTTAGATTTTTCCTTATAAGTAGTGACTAATTATCTGTGTAGAGTTATTTTGACCCTTATTACCTTAGTTCACCCCATAGGTCTGTGCAGAACAATACCTTATCTCTGACTGGGTCTGATGATGGGAAAAAAAAAATCAGCAGAGTGTCAGCTTCCCCAGATATCTACTTGTAGTATCCTGGAAATATCTAGTCTGAAACAATCCTGAACTCACTGTTTAGAACTTTTCTGCTATGCCTGAAATCTGAGGATGTTAAGACCCAGAAGGTCACCAGGTTTGTGTAACAGTTAGATTTTGCAGCCAATGAAATCTCAACTTCTATGTTTGCCTCTAGGTTTTCAACCTCTAGGTTGCAGATTTTCAAAGACCAGGAGAACAAAAACATCTTTCAAGAATGTGAAAATCTGAGATGAAAACACAAACAAACAAACTAACTACAAAGCAAGACGTCACCCACATCTGTTGTCATTCTTGGTAAACCACAAGATACAAGAAAAGCTGTGGGATTGTCTAGGGCAGACAGTTATTCAGGGTACTTTGATGCTTACCACAGGCAATGCTTTTTCCAGGTGCATCACCCTGCTACAGACAAACCCTGATGTGAGAAGATCCACAGTTCTTGTTAGGCCTCAAGACTTCTCAAACTGCAGGAAGTTACAGCATTGTTAGAAAGGAAAAGAGAAGTTTCTTGGTACAGTGTGTTTTGCTGAGTGCCATGACAGGCTGTAACGATGGGGAAAAGGTAGACAGCAAAATATTCCTAGGGGCCTGATAAAGAACCAGCATACATGTAAATTCATCATTCTTATCAATAAACCACTCCCTGCATACTCCCTGGTATGCTTACCAAAGATAAGGCATGCAGCTACCTCATGGGCTCGGTGTGAGGTGAGCCAGCACTCCCACCCTTAGGTCAGAACAAGAGCTGAATTTTAGCCCCTCATCTGCCTTGAGGTCCCACTGTGTCTTGATACTACATTTCTTCCTTTCAGAAATAAATGAATGGCAATATTGGCTAAAAGATTTCTTAAAAAAAAAAAAAACTAAATAGTAACAAGAATAAAAGATGAAAGGGAATTAAACCTAACAATTAGTGCACCTGAATAGCTCATATCTTCTGCTAAAATCAAATATCTCAAACCTTGTTCTTACCTGAAAAGTTAAAAAAAATTAGTCAAGAAAATCTCTGGACCTCTAGAGTTAATTTTCTTTACCAAGTCTTGGGAAAGAAAGGATAATCCAAGGAATTGCTGACTTGCCAAAGCAATCATAGCATTTAAAGAAAATGGCCCAGGAAATGATATATCAGTTATTCTGATTCTAATCTTAGGAAAAAAAAAATTAGAAAGCTGGACAAAGTCAGCACTCTATCAACAGGGAATTATGAGCTAAAAATAAAGCTATATTGTTCAACGTATTTCAGAGAAAGTAGTTCTTGTCAAATTATCTTATTTAGATTTTTCTTTTATAAGATTATAGGTCTGGTTGACAAAGGTAGCTGTGTTGTTACAGTCTAATCAAATTTCACCGAGGCGTTTGACATACTACACATGACATCATGTTTTAAAATCCTGCATTATATGTAATTAATAGAGCACAGATTAGATGATTTAAAAGCCACTTGACTGATAGCACTCAAAATGTATGCATTAATGGAAAGGCATTAATTATCTGGGCCATTACTAATAAGACACTGCAAGGCTCTTGGTCCTAAACTATTTTAACCTTTATTTGAAAATAATCTGAATTCTGAGCGCAGTATGAAGGGGACAAAATATTGATGCTATGAAAAGCAATCAGGAGTCAGCTGTCAGAGTGCTCTGAATCTCCTGGATGGGTGGCCTGAATTCAGCAGAAGTTTGAATACACTGAAGTGCTGTGAACGGGGAGCAAAAGCGTGTTGTAGAGTGGAGCTGCCAGCCCATGCCCCCAGGGAAAGGAATCTGTGCATCTTTGGAAGAGTGAAAAACTCATCCAAAATGGATGCAGAGGAGAAATCTTTGACAATCTTTGACCCAATCTTTGATATTAGGCAAAGTTTTAACGGGGTGCCAGAGTAAGCCCTGGAGAAGTGAGTGAAGAGGAATAGAGCTGAAGAGATTATTTGTATCCTATAGGATATCCTACAGGGAGATTTGAGAGGCTAGAGCAGCTGTGGGGAGAGGAAGTTAGAGAGGGGGCAGTGAGATGGGGAGGTGGGCACTCCTGAAATGTGGCTCTAGGTGTTGGCTCACTCCTTTTCATAACCTCTAGCCCATTTCCCATCCTGCAAATGTCTGACCATGGCTGCTCTCATCCAGCACCCTTCCCATAGCCACACTCAGCTCCTGACCCTGCAGCAGCTGGAACAGACTAGAGGGCTGGCAGCCACCACTGGGCCATCAGCTTTCCCCTCTCTAAGGACCCCCTGGGGGAAACAAATAATATAGGTCCTGTGGCTAGAGATTAAATGGTACTAGTGGTTGTTTCTGGCTTCAGAATCCATGAATCACCCCTTACTGCCTGGGTGGGCTTCCCTCCTTGGTTAAAGGTCTACCAGGAAAAAAAAAAATAGAGCTGATTTCTAACCTCTTAGCACAACTCTAATGGCCTTGTAGATCTGATAATCTCAGTCTGGTTAACTTTGTGTTTCTTTGCCTGTTCAAATAGTATTTGGTGTTTCCCAGAGAAAAAGGATGGAATCAGTAAAATTATATAGGAACATGTTACAAATGTGCATGCAACATGTCCTTTTTTTTTATAGCTATTTACAATGGCCAGTATCTCTGTGCTTAAGCTCTCCATAACATTGAAAGTGATGGTAGTGTTGCATATTTAACTTTGGTAGTACATACACAAAAATTGGAACAATACAGAGAATTAGCATGGCTCCTTGGCAAGGATGACATGCAGCTTCATGAAGAGTGACAGAATTTTTTTGAGCCAACAATATGCCCAGCAGGACTAGGAAAGTGACTGTCCCTCTGTACTGGGCAGTGGTGAGGCCACACCTTGAGTCAAGTGTCCAATTTTGGGCCACTCACTACAAGAGCATTGAGATGTTGGAACAAGACCAGGAAGGGCAACAGAGCTGGTGAAGCACCTGGGGCACAAGTCTGATGAGGAGCAGCTGAGGGAGCTGGGGGTGTTAAGCCTGGAGAAAAGGAGGCTCAGAGGACACCTTATCTTCTCTACAACTCCCTGAAAGGTGGCTGTAGCCAGGTGGAGGTTGATCTTTTCTCCCAGGCAGCCACTGACAGGACAAGAGGACATGGCCTCAAGCTGCACCAGGGAAGGTTCAGGCTGGACATCAAGAAGAACATCTTCATTGACAGGGCTTCCCAGGGAGGTGGTGGTGTCACCATCCCTGGAAAGGCTTGATGTGGCACTTAGTGCTGTGGTGTAATTGACAAGGTGGTGACCAGTCAAAGGTGGGACTTGATGATCTTGGAGGTCTTTTCCAATCTTAATGATTTTATGATCTTATGATCTACTTACTTTATGACTCTATACATCAGGAAGAATTCCAGGTTATTATTTTTAAACATTAAAATATTTTTCCAACAGCTAATATTGAAAAAACCCACCCCAAAAGCCTTTACTGGAGTTTCATTTAGTGCATAGACCAATTAATTAACTGCTCCATGCTAAAACAAATCCTCAGCACTTTAGTTTTCAAAATCTGAACTTCTACATAATTTTATTAATAACCAGTAACTTTATAATGGGCCAAATTAAGCCAAAATCCTTTGTGCAAGGGGGCATAATGTTTGGATTTAAAAAAATCCATGTGAGAGTTGAATTTGTTGGTTAGAACCCAATACTAATTAAAATTAGACAAAATCCAACAGACCTTTGATAATCACATCAAAAGTTCGCATTCATTTGATGTGGATTGTCTATATTTCATTGTTACTCTCTTAAAAGATTATTTATGTACAAAGAGTTAGAAAGGAATATTAATATTTAAAAAGTGGAACTATAAGGGCAAACACTGATTCAGCATATGATTTAATTTAATAAGTGTTTGCTTTATTCTGCTCAAAACCATGACTTGTGACATTATTTTTTGCATAAAGAGTGATCTACAAAGATTCTTAGTAAAATATATTTCTAGTGGAACAAGAAGTTTAACTTGTTTACTGGGGACTGGATTCAACAGCATTTGCTTAACAAGCTGGGCATTAAGGAACCACATCAGTCATATTTTCATTCCAAATTTGCCACTGGTTTACTGAGCAAAGTTCCTCAGAGGAAAAAATCTGATTTCATAAAAGATCACACACACCAGCCCTAACAGCCTAAGATGCTGTACTGAAAGCTGTCTGGAAATTCGGCATATTTTATGCAACTAAGAGCAAAGTACTTTCCTCACAGCTGAGTACATGGAAGGCACAGCAGCATTATAAAAGGGAGAGATTACCAAAGATGTCTAGACATGGAGAAAGTATGACCTCAGTTAGAACATGCTGGTGTTTACTTTTCCTTTCTAGAGAGAGATATACAGTTCTTCATGATTTCAGTATGCAAGGCAGCAAGGTTTCTGAGCAGTTCAGCAAAAAATCCTCAGTTGACTGCAGGCTGGGAAAAAATAAAAAAGAAAGGATCTGAATAAAAATAATCTCTGAGAGTCAAATGGGAAGCAGAATGCATCTACTTTTCATTCCATCATGCAGACAGTGTTTATTGCATTTTAAAGGTATCCACATTAAATAAAAAACAACTCAACAAAACTAACCCCTAATCACTCCAATATTATAAAGTTCCAATTATTTAGGAAGCATTTAAGTGGCAGCTGGCTGTGTAGCCTTACTGCAGACTCAGAGAACACAGCAGAGAAACTTTGTCTCAACTATTCTTATTCCTCTACTCTGCCTCATGAGACCCCATCTGGAGTACCTCCAGATCTGGGGCCCCCACAAAGAAAGGACATGGACCTGTTGGAGCAAGTCCAGAGGAGGCCACAAAGGCAATCATAGGGCTGGAGAACGTCCTGTGATGGCAGGTTGGGAGATTTGGGGTTGCTCAGCCTGGAGAAGACAGGGCTCTAGGGAGACCTTGCAGCAGATTTCCAGAACCTAAAGGGGCTACAGGAGAGCTGGAGAGGGACTTTTGACAAGGACATGTAGTGACAAGGGAGAATGGATGGCTTTAAACTTAAAGAGTGTAGATTTAGATTGGACATAAAGAAGAAATCTCTGAAATGGTGGTGAGACATTGGAACAGGTTACGCAGAGAAGCTATGAATGTCCCATCCCTGGAAGTGTTCAAGCCCCAGGATGGGGCTCTGAGCAACCTGGTCTAGTGAAATGTGTCCCTGCCCATGGTTGGAGGATTGGAGCTAAATGATCTCTAAAGTCCCTTCCAACACAAACTATTCTGTGATCCTATTATATATAGGTAACAATGGATTTTTTTACATAATCTTGGGTTCAGGGTCCCAGTTTTTCTTTCTTACATATTTGAATCTCTTGCTATATTCCATTATTGTATTTATTTTAATGGTATTTCTTAAATACTATTCCACATATGTGAAGTAGCATATTATTTTTGCTCTTCTTCTTTGAAGTCTGATGATAGCATTGAGAGACGTTTATTGAGAGACACACTGACACCTTGGTTTTGCGTAAGAAATTATCATTAAAGATTCTTAGTTTAATTAAGTAATACATTTAGTTTGCTGGCTGGTCATTTATCATTTGTAACAGCTCAGTTCAAGGTATGGCTTCCATCAGTTCTGCTTGCAGCTATGTATGTTGAGCCCACACACAAAAGGAGTATCCCAGGAGTATCCTGTGAGTTAGGTAGTAAGAAATGCAGAACTGCTGACTGACCATCCTTGCAAAATGCTATGTATGCAACCAAGCAACACAAAAAAGCTCTGTGTATTTTCCACATTGCAAGCTCTTGTCCACCCAAGCTAACCCAGCTGCAAGAACCAGTCCAGCAGCAGAAGCTTCAGGTAGCTCTGAGCTTAACTTTGAAGAATGAATTCCCTTGTGCTGCTGCAGAGTTTTTCCTGGTGCCTGAACTGCTCAGTTATCTCTACAGTATACACTTACCCACAGTAAACATCCCCACAGTGTCAAAGACTGCAGTAGAACCTGTCTTGGTTTTACTTGGGCAACCATTGTTTTGTTTTCAATACCACAGTGTTTTTGTTTTGATCACACACCTTGAACTTCTGCAACAATAGGGGAAGAGGTCTGTAAAACATTGTTTACAACACAGCTCCATTCAATATACCATCCTGACTGAGTCCTGGGCTCAGGCCTTGTTATGAGTGAGGTAAGAGCACTGGTGGGGGAAAAATTATTGAATGTATACAGGTAATTAGAGCCTGCATCATTGCTCACACAAAGGGTGGTGGAGGCAGGAATGCAGGCTAATGTTCTTTTAATGGGTTACCTTCAAAAGTAGTGCCTTGGAGGGTTATGTGTGTCTATATAAATAAAGCAAAAGCCAGAAATGCCAAAGTACAAATGGACAATGCTGAACTCCTTAAGATGGCAAAAGGCAGTCAGTATAGTTTGTTTTCATGATGTGTGATTCCCAGGAGCCACAGGCAGGGGAAATCTACCAGAGAAGTCCTCTTGGCTGCAGATTACAAGATATTTAAGGAGCTCTCTACAAGTAGAAAAGGGTTATTAAAAAGATTACTTCCAGGCTGTGACAAACTTCTTGGCACAAGCTAAAGGTGACTTTTCAGATGTTTACAACTAGTTTGATAAGATTTTCAGAAGGATATCATTAAGCACCTCTTCAGCACTGAGGCTAAGCTTTTCTCAACCTGCAGGTTCTTCAGACAGACTTTGAATGTGCCAAAAGTTAACAAAGTAGCTGGAGTTAACACTTTAATAAACAGCATAACAATATAACCTGTTAATTATAGTCCCAAAGATGGTTGAAGTTTTCCAGGAAAAAACTTCATGTGCATACCAGACATCTGAAATGAATAACTACCTTAAAAGATACAAAGCTAGGTGGAAGCGAGTACCTCATAATTAGAATGGTTTTGGTCCAACACAGCAAAATAATCTTATTGGAAAGTCAGTTCAGTGGAACTGTATTTTTCTTAGTATGCATCAACAATTATGATGACAATCTACTCAGGAAAATGTCAGATCTCAGGATAGTTAACTAATCAGTATATGTCTTTGAAAGAAAGAGAAAAAAATTAATTCCCTCTTCTTCAAGTGAGCCATAGATATACAAGTCTGACATTTTCTTTGGGTAAAGTTTTGTGTAGAGGGGTTTGCAATTATGTTTTTAAATCTAAATTTCACTTCAATGTGTAAAGGAGTATTTAAAGGGCAATTTTAAATAATCAGGAAGATCAGTGCCTAGTCTCCTGAACTGGAAAGTATTTAAAAACTAATTACTGACAATTCTGCTCAAGCAAGTTCATGTAACTCACTTGTTTATTGCTACACAAAAGAGAATTGATGAACAACATGGGTGGAAAATACAGTTCTCAATAAAATAAAAATGAGGGAAGGTATTAATATTTCCGTCAAAAATGTATATTTATCTTTGATATTAGTGTGATTTCCATTTGTGCATGATAAAAAGATCAACATTAGAATTCTGAGGGTTAATGTTAACATGGCTTCCCTTTTTACATGCATAAATATCTGGGAACAGTTTGCAGAGTATGTTATTTGATAACAAATATACATTTAACTATCAGATTAACAGGTACATTAATGTATGTAGATGTTGACATATCCACATTTGCACCCATAATTACTTGCAGATGTAGACTATGGGCACGAAAATGGGAAAATGGCCATATTTTAGATACTACTCTTCACGTCTACAGCATATTTTTATTCTCTAGTGATTCTGGCATGAGATTTTTTTAAAATACTCAGATTCCAGTTAGGTTTGTGTCCCTAATTCAGGCAAGTGTTTTTTGAAATTTCACCTTGAAAGCACACTTGGAGTTGTCACTTTTCAAATGTACACAAGAATTCCATCTGCCTTTTCAAATTAACACATCTCAGCCTTTGACTTTTTTTATCTACAGGAAGGTTATTATGAGACCTTTCTTCCTGCACTTAAAGGTTTTTCTCTTTTACTTTGCTCCCCCTTGGAGCTCTTCAACTCCTCTCTCTAATCACCAAGGGTTCTTCACTGTGCTCTGCTTACACGCAAAGTGAGAACAAGCAAACAAAAGCTGTTTGGGCACATCATATTTCTTATAAATTGGTGAGAAAAAAATAGAGAAGTAGCTCATTTATTTCACTACACTAAGAAACCCAGAAATCAGGAGAGAAGCAGGAAGGTAAAAATCCTCCAAATTCTGTCCTGTAAATTTGGATCAAAGAGAAGGTCCATGGTAGAGAAGTAAACAGAGTAATAATGGTGACAGTGCTTACAGCTGCTGCAATGCTTTCACAATGGTACTGGACCACACTAAACACCAAGACAGTGGTGATTTTATGGCCTCATGAAATGGCAAAGAGACATTTTGCAGTTATAAATTAATCTGCTTATTCATACAATGGTAAACCATTGTATTTCAAACAGTTCTTTGACCCTTAGAGAGTCAGGATAATAGTCTCTGCCTAAGAGATGAGGTGCCCAAAAGCCTTCATCATGCCTCTGAAAACAGGCCACCTTTCACTCTAGTGTTCCCTTTACCAGAAGCATCATCAGAAATCTCAGGAGTCTCTTGGCAAAGCTGGCAGCAGCTGCCTGTGGCCATTGGGTAAGGCAAGTTCTGTGTACAGCTGTAAGGCTCCAGATGTCAGATGAAAGAAACCAATATTGAATGATAACTCCTAAATGTCTCAGACTATTTACTCTAATTTCTGTCCTGCATCCTCTCATCCCTTCTGCTTACCTTATGACAACAAACCCAAATGGATTTAATCTACACCCAATCAGCCACCAAGTGACAGAATGTGACAGAGCCATATGGGCCACTGGCTAACTCAGAAAGTTGTTTTTCTAAAGGTACCACAGGAATTTGATGTGAAGAACACTGATGTCATTATTGATATCCTTCCTTCCTGTCATCCCTGCATTGAAATGGCTGTGAGTCTAGTCTACTTTTGTAGTATGGTGTAAAGTTCAGGGCAATTTTTACAAAAAGTGAATATGAGGAACTTTGGGGCAATGCCAATGCTTATTGGGAAAAACACAGCTTCAGATCTTAAGACTTTATTTTATTCCACAGGCTGACAAGGTCCTAGGAGTGCTTGAAAAGAGAGACATCAAGGAATTCATCTCTGGTTTTCACATGCCGGTCTAAGTTAGGATAGCATCCTCAATAGCAGATAAGTTTCTGTGCTGCATTAGTTTTATTAGGGTCAGAATCAAAGTAGGCAACTTTTTTGAAGGACAGCAGTCTAAGACAATGGTCTAAAGCCAAATGGACCCTGGAACTGGCCTCACACAGTTATTGAAATCTTTTCTCCTTTGCACAGATGGCAGATTACATTCTTTATGCCCCATTCAGTACAATGAATAGAAAGAAGAGAGGCATGAAAAAGCCAAACATTAAAACCAAAATGCTTTAGCACTGAGAGGAAAGATAGCAAGAGAAAACAAAGTGCAAATGTTAGATGTTAGTCATATTGCTTACCACACCATTGAAGATGTTGAGATATTAAATGGTGATAAGTGTAGTAAAAGAATCCATCCAGAGCAAGGGTGGACTTGTCCATGGAATTTTGGTGTTTCTACATTCAACCTTCTCAACATGCAATGCACTTTTGCCTTCTACCATTGCAGTTAGTTATTTCATTGGCATGTTATGAGACTAACAAATGCTCCTACATTATTTTGAGTTCCTCAGAGAGGGATGATTTTGAGTTACACCCATTAGAGATGAAACCAAGTGTTATAGAGTTAAAAATATCAAATATCAGCAGTTCCAAATGGAACATAGATATTGAAGGAGACTCAGTCTTTAAGACAAGCAGAAAGAAAAAAGAAAGTTGGAACTCTAACTTACAGTGTGGAAGCTAAAGAAATAAAAACATGTAGTAATGCTTGTTTGGGTCAGGACCATTTTGTGGAAGGATAGCAAAATAAATGTTCTAAAATGAGAAAATAATTTAGAAACAGAGTCTAGATTAAATACTTTTTATTAGACTCATATGGGTTATGGTTTTGAAAAGAGAAAAGGAACCTAAATCAAGCAAATAGAAGCTGATTCCATTTAAGATAAAGTGATAAAAAAAAAAAAATCAGGTATTCAACTAAACATTTACAATTCAAAAGGACAATCTTTGGTGAACTAATGGAAATGTTTAATAAAGCCCATTAAAACTAGAATCCCAAGGGGTCTGGCCATGGAAGAAACCTGGAATTTCAAAGTCAAAAGTATTGAAACTTACAGAACATTTCACTTTGAACTAGAGAAAAATTTGAAAGAACTGTCCAGTAATTTACAAATGAAAGATGAAACTAGGCTGTCAAAATAGTTTCTGTACTTGGCCTGGAAGAAGATATGGAATATATGCTATTTCCTTCTTGAGACATATAAATTGAGACTAAAATGCACAAGGAAAGAAGTTGGATAGCTTTGCAGTCAAGGCGAAGCAGAGATTAAAGATAATCTAGGTGTGGACAAAAATGAAACAAATTTTGCCTCAGGTTTCAAAAAGGACAATTATGTTGATTGGGGAGGAAAAACAGAATGTTTCATGGCAACTTTCATTTACACACCCTTGTTATCTCAACTGTGGTGGAAACAGAAGTCATGAGTCTTAATGCACTCAAGTCAGGGGGATTAGGGGGTCTCCCTTGCAGGATTTATGAGAACACACCTTTCAAATCAAACACCAACTACCGTGCCTGCGGTTAAAAGAGGAGAAAGTAATCAGGCATCTGTAAGCCTGTAACTCTGTAGATTGCTTTAGGACATATTCTGAAGGAAAAAAAATATTTAAAGACAATTTAATAGGATGTAAAACAAGGATTTAATCAAATGTAGATCATCCTAGACGGAGTTTCTAGACAAAGGAAGTGCACTGGATTTCATATATCAAGACTTCAGGAAATGGTGCCAAATATGAAGCTTTCAATTTAAAATCAAAGAAAGGAGTGAAGAATCTGTGATGTGGAGTATGAAATTGTCAGACAAATATTGGTAGAGGAACTGGAGATGAATTACTGGTAGAGTTCTTCAAGACTCAGTATTGAAACAGATGGTGATTAATAGTCTAATGTCTGCTTTTCACTCAGGAAGCAAGAAAGCAGAATAAAAATCTGCTTATACCTCTCAACTTGGTACTTTTATCAGTAGAGGATAACCAGGATATCCTATAAAAGATCTGTATATTCTTGAAGAGTGTCAGGATAGCAGCTCATAACAGAAAGCTCTGCTCCAGGGTGAGAGCTTATCAGCTGAAAAAAATGTGATAGGGCCTGAGTGGACTAGCTAATTGCAGAATTATATAAGTTGCCAGTACAATGAATACTCCCACAGTCTATGGTTGTATTAGATTTATTTCTAGAAAAGCCTGGGCACTTTATGAGGTCTTGCAATACTTTCAAACTTCTCATTATACATGTTCAAGAATTATGAATTAAAATTTAAACAACAGAAAAGTAGAGATACTAAAAGATCATGCTGGGGGGACACAGGTTGACTAAAAGAACATGGCCAAGTTAAGAGAAATAAGACTAATTATAGACTTGAAAAATGCTTTACATCTGTGAATGCAGGTTGGTTAAACATCAGTAAGTACTAGATTCTTAAGGATGCTGGTTTTGATGAAAGTTGACACAATGGCAGTAAACTGACTAAGAATGCATTTCACCTAGAACTTACCAGAACATTTCTAGTGACAGAGAAAACAAAGGTACTTCATGTTTTAAGCTAGAACTTTAGCAGTAATGCAGTAAATTCTTTGACCAACAATTTTAATGACTGAACTCCATAACTCTTGCTACTTCTGTATTCCTAAATGAGAATAAACTTGTTAAGTATTTTAATACACAGGTCTGAAACCCTAGTATCACCTAGTCCAAACTCAAGAATGACACATTTCTTGTTTACACACCTACCAATCTGGAGGCTTTTACAGCAAAAAATCTTTATCATGAGAACTATGGGTAGTGCAATGAAAACACTGTGACTTTATTTCATTTTTCTTTTTCCTGAGCATAATACTGAGGAACTTCCTGTATGGCTTTCATTAATGCATGTGTTTTGAATCCTCAAATCTAATGTTCACATAATTGTCTGAAGATCATTGGATGTGTGTGGAAATGTCAGAGGTTAAAACTCTATAAATGTAAATTTGCAGGAAGAAGGACATGGGATTTGCCCAGAATTTCCAGAAAACAAAACAATGTAATTATTTCTTATGAAAATAGGAAGAAGGGAGGGAGGTGGGGAGGGGTAAGGAAGGAAGGCAGGCAGGAAGGCAGAGAGAAAGAGAGAAGTAGAGAGCAGAGAGAAAAGGGAAGGGAAGGGAAGGGAAGGGAAGGACCTATATCAACTCACATCAATAAGGTCACTTACATGTCAAAGTTTTCTTTTCCTCACCAGCCTGCCTCTTCCCCAAACCACCTGACACTTTCCCTCAACTTACACCACACATCCCTCTAGTTTTATTTTTCCAGAGCTAATCAATAACCCCTCGTTGCTGTCCTGCAGTGTCCATGCACCTCCTCTGCACACTCGAATTTTGCAGGTGGGTCAAGGACTTTCTTGATTTATTGAATCTGTCAGAAGGCAAGATTATGACTGATATTCAGGTCAAATCTTATATCCCATTAGTATAACTTGCTGACATAATGCTGCATTATAGCCAGGCTTCTGCATATGACTTTTTGTCAGAGTTGTAACCTGCAATTTTAAAAGGAAATAGGCTGGAAACTATTATAAAATGGAAAATCTCAACTTTATCTTCCTTGAAATTCATGTCAATAGATTTTGCCATGTCTAGAGTTGTATGTCCTATATGTCATGGCTTAAATGGATCATTCCAAAATTTCAGTATTTTCTGTTCTCACTCACCTGTTCAGTCTCATTTCTATACTGTACCTGAAATTTTACTTCTGTCATTTTCTACAGTCTAACAAAAACAAAGAAATTGTGGAATTTAGCAAATACAATTATCATTAAAAAATTTGTGGTATTTCTTTAAAAACCACTCCTAATAGTGAAAACTTTGTATATACACCAAGCCCCCTATCCCAAGCCAAAATTAAAACTAAAAAAAAAAAAAAAAAGA
>VZRH01000513.1:198302-249500 GCA_013397555.1 Urocynchramus pylzowi | reverse complement strand
GGAGACAGTTTGCACTGTAAATTAAAAATGCTAATAATTTACTCTATGTTGAATACTTCTAATCATGTTGAATAAATTCTAATTTTTTAAAAAAATTCTCTGTTATGATACTTACAAGAAGTAATAGTGTTCTAACTAGAAATAAAAACGAAGCCAGTGATATTATATGTGAATGACCAATTGTCATCTGTTTTGGAGCAGCACCTTCTTTTTTTAGATAATTTTTGTCGTTATTTTCCATTTTCTGTCTGGAGAAGGCTGAACACAGAGTATGAGATTGGGAAAAATCACACTGGCTTTTGAGAAAGAGAAAATTCCAGCCACAAAATAAAAACTGGCTGGAGAAGTAATAACTGAGGGGTGGTGTGGCAGTGAGGTCCATCAGTGACAGAAATTGCAGGAGGCAGGCATGAACAGCTGCCCTGGCCACCCTGCTCAGCAGTCTGAGGAAACCATTATGTTCTGGCCAAAGAGAGAGCAGTGTGGGTAGGTGAAGAAATCCCAGTATGAGAAATAAAGTAGAGAGAGTCAGCAAAGTTGAGGGTGAAAAACTCACAGGGTTTGTAGTGTCACCTGTTCATTAACAGCTGGAATTCTCACTGAGTGCAGTGGCAGAGATAACTGGCTGGCCCTTCAGAAGTGAAGGCTGCCTTCCTCAGAAGTAGGAAGGAACTGAGAAAGAATTGTTTTCCTTCTTATCACCAATGCTGTCCATTTCCTTTTTGCTCTATGGGTTTTAAACTTTTCCGGTTCCATTTCTTTCCCTTCTCTTTTAAGTTACCCCTCTTCTAACTACAAAGACAAGTGAAAAAGAATCACTGAAACAAGGAGACTGAGCAAATTAAATGACTTGATAGTCTGGAAATTATTACAGAAGTTCTTTCTGATATGGCTGGAAATACAGCTTGAAAATCTGGTGTTGTCTGATGTGATTTTTTGACTTTGGAAAAACATTGCTTACAGTTGCCCTCAAACTTTTATGCTTAGCAAAACAAACTCCAGTCACTGAGTAAAACTAATGATTTATCCATGAATTAACCAGCAATATTTACCCACCTTTGCAAAGTGATCTGGGCTGTACAAAAGATGTATGAATGTGGGAATGAAAACCAAAGTCTGGATGTCTATTCATGGTCTAAATTCAGATTCACTCTTAGGAATTCTGTAGGGTCACAAGTGGTGAGCATGCATCTTTCATCAGCTGCAGAATGGGGATGGAGCATTCTAAAGGATTACTGCTTTTATGTGCTATTTTGAAAGAACAATTATTGTACGTGTGAATCAGTAATCCAGTGGTGTTTTATAGGCAATCAGTTTTGTGATATTTATTCATTTCCTGCATCCCCTGTCTAAGCAGCTTAGGGAATTTCAGGGGGAAAAAATGAGAAAACTATGAAAAATGCATAGTTAAACATTCAGTCACGAAACACTGAAATAAAGGTTTAAGCAACCTAAATAAAACTAGTATGTATTCTTGGCATATGGATCAAGTCCAAACCTGAAACAACGTTTTTCATTTCACCATACAACAGTACAAATCTGGTTTCAAGGAACAATATCTGTAAGAAATAACTACTGTTTAAAATTTCTCAGAGTTATCCTTTCTTAAAAAAATAATTTCTAATACATAAATATAATGGAGAATGTTGTTTATATGATGTCTCTCTCAAAAGAAAGCATTTAAAACCAAATATCATGCTGGGAAAAATTTGCAGGCGTTACGAAGCTTGCTACGCAGTGACAGAATGCTCATTTCCACTCCATTTCCAAGAAGAGGGAGTTTGGTTTACCAAACTATCTAGGTCTACATCCTTGCCACCAAAAATATTACAGGAAGCCAAAGATGCTGGCATTTTTCTGTCCAGACCTGGGTGGGTATGATGATGGTAGAAGATTCACAAGAAAGTATTTGCCAATCTGTTGTTGCCCTCCCATCAGCCTTCACAGTCAGCCCATACATCAGAGAAAGGCAGAGGAAATGGCTGCTCTGCCTAGCGTGGGTTGCTGTCAAAGAGCTCAGCGAGGTGTCCAAACCAGACCTGTGAACTGAGATGGCCTAATGTGCCCCACGAGGCCATGGATCATTTCTGCTGCATAAAGGCCTCCACTGCTACACCTCTTTTAGCTTTGCAACCTGAGTCTTGGAGTAAACTAAATCACCTGAAAATAATTCAGGCATTGATGTATGCAGCTTGCTCATGGACTGAGAAGCAACAAGGACACTACTCTGTTCTCTTTCAATTTCTTTTAAATTACCCTGATTCTTTTTTTAAAAAGCACAACAATCAGCTAATATAATTTACATGGTTTGGATTTTCTGTTGAAGAGCACACAGAGACATGTGTAAATATACTTATCTATGCAAATTCAGAGAAAAGCTGACACATCCTTTTACCTTTTGTGAGAGAATCATTAAGTTTTATGTGCAGACACCTCTAATTTAAATCATGAAGCTAGCAGCAGAACTACTTGGCTTTTCCAAAATCTTGCCTCAGCCCCCAGCCTCCAAATAAAATATTAATTGCTGATTTTTTTAATTACAGAATCACTTCATTAATCCCAGATACTACCCCCATATATGAATGCATTATAACTTAGATCTGGGATTCATTAATCAACCTAGTTAATTTGATCTCTAAAAGCCTGTAATTAGGAATGTGTAAAATAGGTTGAAAAAAAATTGTTGCAAGCAGATATTACCTGAATGGTGAGTGTATAAACCTTCAGTGAGCCTTGTCCCTGGGATTTTTCCTTTTATCTTTAAAAGGCTTTAGAAAGTTTGCACTAAAAAGGAGACCAGGAGAGTAAAATGTGTGAAAACCAAGGAGAGCAGATAACCTTTTATACCAAGTTATTTTCATTTATCCATGTGACCTAATCTAATTCAAAACCTCCACTGGTATCTGTCAGAAAAGCATGTGTAGCAAAACAGGCTGCAGTCACGGAGAGAAAAAAAAAAAAAAAAAAAAAGTACGTTCCTGGAAATGAACAAAAAAGGCCTGAATTCAGCTCTTTTTGAATCCCAAATTGCACTTTAAAGTGTCATATATGCCAAGTGGGATACCTCTTAAGAGAGAAAGATCTTCCACCCTGGAGGAAAGCAAGCATCCTTAGTGTATGCAGCACCCAGAGGAAAAAGATGTTTGAGAAGGTGAATGGCTGAATATGTATGTGTTTTAATAAAGCATTTCATTTGGAAGGCTTTTGCAGTTTTCACACAGATTGAGTTTTAGGGAGGAAGTGACTCTGCCTGGCCTGCTCTACTGTCAGAGGAAATAAGTGAAACTAAAATGAAGTGATAATATACTGTAGGAAATTTAAGAGAAAGAAAGGCAGAGGAAAAAATGGCAATCTGGGACTATACAGCTGATGCCCAAAATAGACACAATGACCAGTGCCAAACCAGCTGCCAAAAACAGTAGATTGTAAAATTACCTAATACCTATGTCATGTTTACTTTATATTTACATTGGGGAATGGGCTCCCCAACAGACACAATACTTAACAGTATTTTTGTTCACTGTCACTATCATTATCCACCATCTGCTCTGCCAAATTTCCTTTCTGTTCTTTTTTGTGCATTCATCAGCACAGTAGTAAGTAACTACCTTAATGACTGCAGCATATTGCTTCTGGATTAGCAGCAGATATTGTACTACTCCTGACTTATGCACAGAGCTGTAAGTAGGAGACCTGGCAGGGGGTTCCATTTTAAATCCTTTTCCCTTTGCAAAAAGAAACAGAGTACCTAGGAATTTTTTGTCCCAACTCACTAGCAGGGATGTGATCTATGGTTTGGCTTAAAAAAAAAAAATGTACTTCCTTCTGTGAAATTCAGTGAAGTACCCGCCAGCTCCACAGAGATGGCTGAATTCTGACAAGATGTCTTAGTGTGATGGGTAGCCTGAAATACTGGCAAAGAGCTCTGCTTACTTTGCTCAAAACCACAGATAGAAAAAACCACAGCTTTGAGAAAAGGGCAGCTTTTGAAAAGGCCACGTGTTTGCTGACTGAACCTTGTGGGTTAATATGGTGACCCGCAAGCACAAGGAGGCCTTTTTGCCTTTGTAGTCTGTGGGTAGATGTAGAAGCGGGTAATCCAATCCTGGCACATCTTTACTTATTCTTTGCTTTGAGGCCATCTAAAGTGAGTTCTCCAAAACTTATCTCAGTGCTCTTTTTATGTGTGCTGAGCAGACTTTTTGTTGTTGAGTTTAGTCAAACACTGAAAAAGTAGCCAGAGGTTGGTTTTTACCTTCTAGAAAACTAAAAAAACAAACCAGGCTTTTCAGACATCTTGTACCAAGATAGTGGCAGGCAGGGGATGGGAAGGGAAAAACCTAAGTAAATGTGAAAAAGTAAAAAAAAAAAAACAAAAAAAAAAAAAAAACCAACAAAACCCACAAAGAATAGCCAAGGGAAATTTGGACTGGAAAGACTCCTCAAGAGTATCATGGTATAAGGAAATATAGGAGAAAAACATATAGACGTATAAAAATTCAAAATATATTATGGAAAGTTTCCAACTAAAAACACATTCAAAAATAGTTACTTCTGATTCACAAAAAAAAAGGAAAAATGGAGTGATCTTAAGCTTCAGGGATCCTACAATGGAGCACTGCCAGACTGTTTGAATGCAGGCAGCTTCAATGCAGCCCAGACAGGCGATGGGCTCAAAAGGCATAGGAGCCTCATTCTGTTCCCACTAAATTCAGTGGCAAATTTGGACTTTAAAACAGGCATGGAGTGAGCAATTGTATGTAACAATCAGGGACAGCAGAAATTACCAGTGATGGGAGAGCTTTGTTAATATGCTTGTGCCTGGATCTGTCAGTGAGGTCTTCACTCCTCTTGGCAAACTGTCCCTGAGGCTGATTCCACCAACCTGTGGAAATGAATCTAAAGTAAAAGGAAGACCAGAACCCAAAGCTTGGAACTATCAGTATGCAAATAAACTGGTGCCATAGTGACACTTTCTTAGGGCTTTCACAGCCCAGAGCTGTGACCTGACTACATCAGCACTTGTATGGTAAGATAAACCAGAAGGGACTTAACTCTTCTGCAGTTGTGCTAATACACACTGATATGGAAAGTACTGTGTACTTCTTGATTTTAGCTGCAGAATAATTCCAAATTCATGCCAATCTACTCAGCAAGTCTATGGCTTGGCTGCAACTGTTTCTCAAGTTTTAAAAAGAGCATTTGTTGTAAATGAGAGAAGCTCACTGGTACCAGCCTCTAAGGGCTCCAGAGTTTTCAGACAGTCTCCTTCAGATATGCCTTTTCTGATTAAATCACATATTATGAAGTGTAAAAGCAAACATTACTAGATTATTATTATTCAAATATTACTCTTCTCTATACAGTAGCTTTTGAGGAGCATTCAGGGCTGGGTGTTTTCTCTCATTACCCATGATAGGAAGTTGGATACAACTATTTTTTCTCCCTCGAAAGACACTCTTTGGTATTTTTGGTGCATGTAGATATATATATAGATATAGATAGATCTAGGTATAGATACACACACACACACACACATACATACCATTTATTGTCATATAGTAGAAAAGGAACTGTGCTGGTACAAACTATAAAATAGGGTCATTGGCTAAACTTTTAAAATTAAGTACCTTTTTAATGTGTCTCAGGGCTCAAGATACCCAGCCCTGAGATTCCTTCTAGGGGATCTAATTTCATACTGAGGTGCATTATTAACTGAACAACTGCAAATGGAGAAAACTATTGATCACATGGGACAAGACAGAGAGTCTAGAGAAGTGAAATGCATACTCTGAGCTATCGCAGCAGGAGGTAAAGCTCATACTGGTGTTGCAAGTGGGTCTAAGTGGCACAGCTCAGAGGTATGTGGTGTCAGCTCGTGGAAATGCACTGGGGGGAGGCTCAAGGAGGAAGTCTTGCAAAAACCAGGTCCCTTGGCATTAAGAGCTTTGAAAACCAGCAGGGACTGCTTAAAATAAATCCTCTAGTTTATAGACAGCCAACATGAGGGGCTCAGGCGAGTGTAATATGAGCATGGCTGCTCAATCCTGTGAGCGAACATGATGCTGCATTCAGGACTAGATGTAGTTTTGATGTTTTTCTCAGAGCTAATAACGGAAGCAGCAATTCACTTTCTCCAGAGAGAGGAGTGGAAGGCATTTTAGCAGCCTGAATATATTAGTTCACAGGGCCAATGAAAGTGGCAGGACAGCTTTTGAAATTCCTCATGGAGTGTTTTTATGCATACAGAGTAGGAGCATTTAGATCCATATCTTAAAGAAAAAAATGAATGTTTTTTTGGAGCAGCTGACTGCAGAGAAGAGAGATGGTAGTACTCTTGTGGGTCCTATATCCTTGTAGATGTACAATGTCAGCTCCAGCTATCCTAAACCAAACCCACAAGCCCAAAGGCAGTCCTTCTTTTTAATGACTTTCTGAACTTCAGCAAGATCATATGCTTTTTGACAGCAGGAAATTGTTACCCAGGTATGCTTCTGAATTTTCCTAGTATCACTGCTTATGTGCATAGTTGAGAAAGAGCTTCCTTTTATACCTCTTGAAAAGAGGGAACATAACATTATCACAACCTTTTTGGATTTTTTCTTTTTAGTACAACTGCAGAGGGGCAGCTTTGCTAAGACATTTAGACATTTAGATTTTGTAACAGGGTCTGCAGAAGCATTGCAGGTGTTAGACAGGTCCTTGTCCCTCATTAACAACTCATCCTTCAAGTTCTTGCAAATATTATTCTACATCATGAGAACTGGGACTTCAGAGAGAGTAAAGTTGTACCCACATAGTCCCTTCATTGCAGGTCCAATCCTCTTCTTAAAACTAGAGCATGCCTTGTTTTGAGATAAAATTTAAGAGAAGTGTATACTGTAGGATAATGTCCAAATTCTCACTCAACAGATGTGCCTACTGTAGCTCAAGATGCTCTGTCAGTTCCCTCAGCTGGATAGGGGAGAGAAAATGTAAAAAGCTCAGGGGTCAAGATAAGGGCAGAGAGAGATCACTCAGCATTTACCATCATGGGCAAAACAGGATCAACTCAAGGAAATTGGTTTAATTTAGTTCAAATCAAATCAGGGTAGGATAATGGGACATTATCTCCAAACTTAACACACCCACTGCAGCTGTGTCCTCCTCAGTGGGAGGACTCCTCACCCATCCACTGTCTCCCATGCAAGACAGTCCTCCATGAACTCCAACGTGAGTCCTTCCCACGGGATGCAGTTCTCCATGAACAGCTCCAATGTGGTTCCTTCCATGGGGGCAGTCCTTCAGGAACAGATGGTGCCTGCATGGATTCCACAGCTCCTTCAAGCACATCTGCCTGCTCCTACTTCAGGGCCCCCCATGGGCTGCAGTTTGATCTCTGCTCCGTTGTGCACCACCAAGGGCTGCAAGGGCACAGCCACCTCTCCATGTTCTGCACCACCAAGGGCTGCAGGGGAATCTCTGCTTCAACACTTAGAGCATTTCCTCCCCTTCCTTCCTCCCACACTGACTTTGGTGTCTGCAGGCTGTTGCTCTCACATATTCTCACTCCTGTCTCTCTAGCTTTCATAGCCATGTTTTTTTCCCCCTTCTTAAATATGTTGATACCATAGTCACCAATGTGCTTGGCCTTGGCCAGACGTAGATCCATCTTGGAACTAGCTGGCATTGATTCTGTTGGACACGAGGGAATCCTCTAGTAGCTTCTCACAGAGGCCACTTCTGTAGTGCCTCCACTACCAAAACCTTGCCACACACCTTGTCTTGGGTTGGAAACTTATAGAATTGGTGTGGTTACTCTAAGACTGGGACATACTGGCATATACAGCTAGGACAGTGAACAGATATTACAGGACCCTTCAGTGTGTTAAGGCAACTCTCTAGCTGACTCATAGTACAGACTAATATTTCCATTCCTGCTCAGGCTATCACAGCATATTGCAGGTGACTACTTCTTTGGTATCTCAAACAAAGAAGCTGTGTGATATTCAATACAATGATTTTCAATGAGAAACTCTTTTTTTTTATTTTGTCTTTTCTTTTTGTGACACTAGGATTATGCCAGAATCTCTTTCTCTCCTTTCCTTCTCCTTGAGGTACAACTAGAAGAGATGTATTTTTCCATGGGTTCCTAAATGAGAAACAAGAAAAGTGGTCTGGAAAGGTTTCACTGAGCATAGTGAGTTTTTACATTTTATTTATTCTGTGTGTGAGCACAGTAGGATGAAATTCTCTTTAGACCTTTAAGTGTGCTTGAATTGTACTTAACCAATTGCAATTCCTTGTTCTCAAAGGCTATTGAAGTATAAACTGATCCCATATCCTCTAGGTTGAAAGGAATCATTCAGACATAGAATTACTCTAATTGAATTGTATGTGCATGAGAAATTGTTCCTGTCATAAGGTTATCATAAAATAAACAGCAGAATCTGCATGAAGTACACATCTGACTCATGGCTATCCATTCAGAGGGCATGCTCTCTGCACTTAGTTCCTCTTTTTCCTTTGTTATGGGCTTCGATATATGAAGAGAACAGAAAGAGACTAAACAGATCCTGACAATATAGTATCTGTCCAGAAGGAATACATGCAAAGTATAGGATGAAAAGCCTTTGACATACTCTATAAACAATATAGCCAGATATCTCCCAGCAACAAAGACAAATTAGGAGAATCAGCAAACAACAGCAACAACAGCAACAACAATAATAATAATAATAATAATAAAGTATTTTAATATAATATATAATTAATATAAAATATAAATTTTATATATTATATAGATTAATATAATATATAATTTCTATCTATCTACAAGTTGCATCAATCATTACTTTAGAGCTCATCAAGAGAGGACAGAGTTGAAATTTATTTCATTAAAAATAGAGGCATATGTTTGATCTAAATACAAAGTCTAAATTTAGAAAGTCTTATTGGCTCCAGTCAGCAGAGGAAAGTGGCTGTTCTAGGCACAGTTCTTCTGCCTATTTTGAATATTACTTTCATGTGAGTTAACTGCTGAACACCCATGCCCAGTTCTTGCCATTTAGTATAAAGGGAATCTAGAAAGCCAGCTCAAAAACACCCTCTGGACTCCAGGCATTAAAGATCAGTATGATGAATCCTATCATGGAGGTCCATGAGGTCTCCCAAGGACATTCATTGCATGGATACTTATTCTCAGAAATTATTCTCTTTGTAGAAGGCTTGAGGAACACTCAGGCACGTTTGCAACTTATTTTACCTGTAAACTAGAGAGGACTGTATTATGAATATAGATAATTACTGTTATGAACATAATATGGAGAATGACTATTAGGATTTTTGTGAAGCTATGCCTGATCATTTATGAAATACAAAAATAGAAAAGTAGAAAAATGTAGACATTTCAACCAATCATTTGGTCACATGTTTTAAGGAAAAATGAATCACCTTTCTATAAGTAACTATCTGGTTTCATTCAAGAGAGGCAAGATGTAATTTATCTCACAGAGCCATTACCATAAAAGTACGTAATTCAGACTATATCCTGTTCCATTTTTCACTAAGACAAAAATGAACAAAAAGTCAGTATTTCCTACATTATGCTTAACAGGTCTCAACAGCCCATAGGGATGAGTTTGAGAAAATTCTCTACACCGAGGAGTAAAAGGGTGCAGCTAACCAACACCCACAACTATGGAAACTGCAAAATTCAAAAGCATCCTACCAATTTTATCAATACTTTTAGTTATTATATGAAAGCATCAAAATGGTAGGTAACATCCAAGGAAACAAGATTAATTTTTTGTGATTTCTCCATCAGAAAATCTTATGGCTCAACTCTGCCAAGAACCTAAAAAGCTAATCAATATTCTCACAAAAATTTCAGATACCAGCATAAACTTTGTGTAGATTTTCTGCAAAATGTGCAGCATTTTAGCATGCAATCAGTGCAAAGAAATATCAATGAGGCAGATCTCTGCATTATTTGCCAGCAACTAATCAAAACACAAACAGAAACAAGGAAAAAGGCAGTAGGATGCATGTAGAATGTGGTTCTTTCTCATCTGTAGTATTTTACAATAAATGTATTCAATCTTTAGGGTTTATTAATCACTAATACTACTAGAAATTAATCATCAATTACTTTGCTCATTATGTTAGTTTATCAAACAGATGTAGATTATACTCCCAGATGGAGAATTCAACAATGTCTTGAATGAATCTTCTGCACTCTTGGACTTTGCTCAATGATGCTCGAAACATTTTTGGTCAGAGGCTAAAGAACTATTCTATCACATTTGTATGTATTTGAAAATCATGTTTCCTAGATTAAGATTAGCATTGGAAGCCATTAAGACTGTGTGTTTCTATTCAGAATTCAGTGTTGCTTTGCTAAAAGTTTCTTTTCTTAAGAGCAGAGTAAATTTATTTCTGAATCAGAAACTCCTGCATATGTAGTTTAGGATCTCATTCCCTTTTTGCAGATTAATGCTTTTCCTTTTCTTATTATACATACCATGAAAATTTCTGGAAAACTAAATTACATTTTGAATTGCCTTTTGCTTTTCTCATTGCAGCTTTTCACACAACCCATTTGTTCTCAGTTGATGCTGTCATGGGTGGAATATAGTCTGCATAAGAAAAGTATACTTGCTTAAGTGTAGTAACTCTTGGTCTGTGCTTTACAGTTTGGCTCTCTTTTCTTCACTACAGAAGAAGATAACCAAAATGTTTTATCACTGTCTTTATTAGCAAGTTGTGGTATTGTGACGTTTTTTCTGTTTGTTTTATCCAAGCCATCAAATTATATTTGATATTAATCCTATTGAAACTTTGAGCACTCCATTACTCTAAAGGCCTGCAGAAAGCTATAAAGCATATAGCTCCAGCTATTGCTTTAGATATAGCTGTATTGCTTTATCTTTCTTACAAATAATCTATAATGTATATATTTTTTAACTAATTAATTTTTTGTCAATAAGTTTCATAAGGATGAAAAAAAAAAAGTTCAAATATTGAAGGTCAGAAGGACATTTCACTCATCAGGTTTCCTGTTCCATCCCTAAATTGTACCTGTATCAACAGCTTTGTGAGACAAGATTTATAGACACCAAAAATACATTTTTCAACAAGCCATCAGTTTGATTTGTGGAGCAGGAGCATGCCAAGTTGAAAAGTCTATAAAAATTGTTGCTGAGTCTCTGTTTTGTCCTTGTTGACAACAAAGATATCTTGTGTGATTATAGCTTTCAGAATTAAAAAAGATCTCAAAGGCCAATTTTTGCCAGGTGGCCTGGAAGGCTGGTGGGGCTACACTTCCCAAAAGAATTCAAGAACTAAGGTTCCTCTTAATTTTGCTTCAGAGTAAACTTAGACTGGGGTACTTGCTACTAATTTTTCACTTCACCAAACATGAGTTTAGCAATTCCTTCAACTTGTAAATAGGGACACATTAAAAGCCCAAATCTGTCAATGAGGACACAATTAAAAAGCATGGAGATGTAACAGTTCTTTGGAGCCTTTTCACAGCTCCAGCCTCACATACCCAGACACTCAGACATCTTCTTGAGCAGGGAACAGGGTGGATTATTCTTGTCTTACTGCACCAGAACAAGGACTGTGTGACCCACATATGAAACACAGTAACATGCAGATGAATGCCACACTTGGACTGGCACAACAGCACAGGTACAGCTTTGCAGTCCAGTCATATGTGTGCCAAGACCTAAAAATTCATCACTTGAGCTGGTGCAGTGACAAAAATCTGGCCCCGAGCTGTTCAGTAGCCAGCAGTTTGTGCAGACCACACAGTGGCCTAATTTTTCAGGAATACCCAGTCTTGTATGCCTCAAAAGCATAACACAGAAGGCTTTTTCATTAGAAATAAGATCTCTGTAGCTGCCTCTCAGCTGCACATAATTTCTAAGTGTGCTGTATTTTGAAGTATGACAGGATTCAGGTGACCACAGGGAGAACCTTCCCAATAAAATATATTACTGTGTATAGATAGTCTGGCAGAGAGTAGAAGAAATAGAACAGCAGTACTGCAGATGCACTTTACATGGTTTCATATATTGTGCATCTAGTATATAGGGTGTAATATTACTTTAGAAGTGTACTGGAACCACCAGAGGTGATATGTGCATTTTCCTATTTATTTGAAAAGTACTTTTTGGTGTTTGAATGCACTGATCTTTCTGAGGTTTCATGATTCTGATCATTAAAGGAATGTGTCTTTTCAGCAACTTAGTTATGGCAGATAGCAGTACCTGGTAATTTGTACAACTTTATAGACATTTATATAGCTGTACAACTTCAATTCATAATGACCCTGGGAGGTAATGTAGAGAAGATGAAGTAGAAAGTGTGAGTGAGTTGGTGTTTCCTTTCCTAATAATTGTAAACCACATTATAGTACAGAATACAGTAATCTCCCAGTGCTCACCAGTCCACCTTCAAGCCCTTTTTCAAATGAGATAACAGTATGACCATAGGAACAAAGCCACTCAACAGCTCAGCTGCAAGCTGCAAATCTCAAACAGCAAACCACACCTTAAGTGCTTAAAGCACTCAGTCACTACAGGAGACAACTGAAAAGCTCATTTATTAAATCTCTTTCTCAGGAAACCAACACAGAAAAAAGTCTAAATCTCATAAAGAAATATTCTTTTACTAGGAAGACATATCTGAGACTTGGTGTACACCTGTGTGGTGGAGATAAACTAGGAGATAGAAAATTTTCACTATGTTGTATAAAGAGATACCAAAACTATGCCTGTTGGTTTCATTCAAAATCTTTCTGTCCTTATTAGTTACAAGATCAGCCAGGGGAATAGCTATTCCACAATGAAAATGGTCATAAATGTTGAGTTTGGAAGTTCCTATGAATAAAGAGACTTTCCAAGATACTTGTGAAGACATAAATAAATTTCATTCAATAAGAAAATTGTACTTGCATTTGCTAAGAGTCAGTGTCCTGTGATCTAAAATACATAAAAGGTTGATAGAACTCAACAGTCCCACACAATCTGATCTTTTTCAGTTGTTTAAACTAGTATCATCTCTCCATAGCAGCTATAATCTCAATTAAGTTCCTGTTACTGACAGAAGAAGCAGGCCACAATCCAGCAAAGCACTTAAACACAGCTTAGCTTTAAATATGTGAAGTCATATTGAAACCAATGAGAATACTCTCATGCTAAAAGTAAGCACATGCTTAAGTCGTCCACTGGATCAGGGCCATAAAATAATGCAGTTTTGCCAATAAATAACTTGTCCATCAGGATAATTTCCATTGAGACTCATGGAATTTTTTTTAAGCTACTTATTGTCAAAAGATTAGGAATTTCTGATTTCTTGTTCTTGTTTCTGATCTTTTGGTTGGGTTGGTGTGACAGTAGTATGAGATCAGAATTGGGAGTGAGGCTTCTAAGAGGACTATGTTTGGTGTACAAGACTAATTTTATGATCCAAGAATCACTTACTTATATGTGCATTCACACAAGGAGAACCTGGAACATTTTCTTAGCTGACATAAGAAGGTTTCCAGAAAACAGACATACAAATTAAAGCCTCTGAAAGGATAGACCTAATTTGCCTCACACACTAGCCTGGGATTTTAACTAGATTTTTTTCCATGTACATATTGTAAACCTTATGTTTTCTATACAAGGAAAAAAGAATAGCTTAAGCATACTTGTCATCTGGATATATCTTTTCTGTCAAGAGCCAGATGAAAGGGCTAAAATTGATAGCTTTCTTCTAGCTGCCTTAATTCGTTGCCAAATAAACGTACTCTTCTTTATTGCTTCATAAAAAAACCCAACAAACTCTTTGGTAAAACTTATGCAACGTACTTTTACTTCTTACAAAAACTGAAAAAGAAGATTTTTTTCCAATGGCATGAAAAGCCAGTTAGGACTGCCAGGAAAGTGTGTAGGGAAAGCAGGAGTATGCCATTTGGCAGAGTGGTACAGAAATTGGTACCTCACCATTTAGAGCCAAATCTGGTATGTGATGGAGCTGATCTCTCTGCTAATATATTACATTTTTGAGTGATGCCCGGGAAATTGTAGCATGAGCTGTAAACTTCCAGAGAGTGACACTGGAATTATAAACCCTTTAAAGAAGCATTTAGACAAAATAAACAGAGACCAGACCATAAGAGGGATAATGGGCTGTTCTCCCTTTAGTTAATGCAGTAAAATGTTGGAGAGAGTTAACACTGAAGGGGAAACTTCAGGTAAGTGATATTCTGAGTGACAAACAGAGACTGGTGAAAAGGGAGCTGTTTGGGAAACAGGTCTGTTCCTACAGAACTCAGTGTTTAAAACATGGTATGGGAAAATATTTCAAAGGAGTAAATTTTTCTTGAAATAAACCTTTAAATATTGTGCTTTGCAATTACTTCATTGCTAAATATGATCTATAGTTAAAAAGTCAAGAGTGTTTCCAATGATATTAAAGAACCCAATAGTCATAATTACTGCAGCTACCATCCAAGTGACTGAGGGTACTGTGAGATGTCATAGCAGCTGATGGGCAGAGCTCTCACCTGAAGAGACATTTTATTAGAAACATATATTGGAAAGGGGAAGGAGAGTTTGATTAAAATGAAGAATGTATTGGGTTTGTGTGGCAAGGCTGTGGTGATGGGGACACTAGAGGGTTGGCTTCTCTGAGAAGCTGCTGGAAGCTTCCCGTGTGTCTGACAGGGCCAAAGCCAGCTGGCTCCAGGATGGAACCACTGCTGGCCAAGGCTGAGCCCGTCAGCAGCAGTGGTAGTGCCTCTGGGATAATGTGTTTGAGAAGGGGGAAAAAACAGGGAAACTGCAGCTGAAGAGACGAGTGAGAACATGAGAGGAACAACTCTGCAGACACCAAGGTCAGTGGAGAGGGAGGAGCAGGAGGGGCAGGAGGTGCTGCAGGTGCTGGAGCAGATTCCTCTGCAGATCATGGAGAGGCAGCTGTGCCCCTGCAGCCTCTGCAGGTCCATGGTGGAGCAGAGATCCACCTGCAGCTCCTGGAGAATGAGGGAACGACTTGGTAGGCAGCTGATGTCCAGCCAGGGCAACCAACCACAAAGAGAAATACTGCTTGGAGTTACAGAGGCCAAATGACATCATGGACATAGGCTCATCTCTGAAGAAGGGAGAATCAGGCTCTATTTCCTTTCACAATTTAAGATCTCATTAGGAAACATTAAAGTACTGTATTGTCTCTGCTATTTGACATCTAGATGGCAAGTGCCCATAATATTCTCAGGAAATATTAATAAACTTTCCTTTAACTAAGTTGATATTGAAATTTTTCAAGTCCAGCAGTGTCAGCAAAGCAGATACTCAGACATGGGGGAGCAGAAAATGGATTGTGGGGCGAATGTTAGAGAAGGATTTCTCTACATAATGCTAATGGGACTTTGGAGAGATTGTGTTGAAGGGTGTGCATGTTGAAGGTGAGTTTTACCCAATAGGGGCATTTGCAAATGTAGTCACAAAAAAGCAAATTTGAAATTTAGCTAGCTGCAGAGGTAAAATAGTCAGACAGCTAATTTGTGGCAGTCTCCAAAATGTTAATTAAGCTCCTCTATTATACTGTGAATACATAATCAACATCTGTGAAACAGTATCTCATTGGTTTTATAGGTGCCTTGTCCTGCTCATCATTAATCAATTAGGCCACAGTGAAAGGCCTAAAGAAAGAGCTGAGCATAGGCTGGTGGAGAAATGGTTCCAGTACTTGAGAAGTAACATCTCCTACTAAGTTTTGTCACAGGACAAACATCAGAGTTTAGCTGGAGTACAGCTGCTGACAAAAACAACTACAGCAGCCCAGTCAGCAAGTCAGAATATTCTCTTCAGAACTGATGGATTTTTGAATGCTTTTGCTTTGTCTAACACGTGAAACTGGCAAACACCTATGTAAAAAGAGACTGACAGCAAACCCACTCACCTGACATGTGAAAATGCTGTGAATGGCTTTAGTTCATGCATTTTATTCATGCAGTGACTTCAGTACAGAAAATAGTTGAATTTGCATCTTCTAGGCCTTGCCAGCGTCCTGACTAATACTGAGTGAATTTATTTTCATTTTGAACAGAAATCTCTGAAAACATGCCTTTTCCAGCTAAGTTCTTGATAAAATGTATGTATTTCTAATAAAGAAATCTCTTTTTCAAGCTGAAAAGTTTTCAGAAATTGCATTGAAAAAAATCCCAAGAATATCCTCTTCCTGAGGGGTGCCCCACATCTGTATAGAGAAGTTTACAAGACGCCTGCCATGCCTCTGTCCTGAAAGTCTTGACAAATACCTTACAGGAACTGTGTGTTGTACTGCACATAGGTAGACATATTATTAGAATAATAAAAGTTCTCTATGGAATTTTTGAAAATTTGGTATTTTCTGCAAATTTATTCCCTCACAGCTGACTGGATGCTTTCATGAGTTCTGCTGAAAATGTACAGGATGAAACAGAACCCAGTTTGTCTCTCTATTATCAGTTTTGCAAAGCTATAACAAGAAAGAGTAAAAAACTAGTTGGACCAAAAAAAAAAGTTATTATTCAATACCAATAGATTTTTTAAATTAGAAGTCCCATTTTGAGAAAGTTCCTTTTTAGAATAACACTACAGTTTCAAAGGCTTATATAAAACCCAATACTGTTGATCCACCCTATAGAATAGTCAGATTTCACTAAAAAGAGCCTCTTACAGTGAGTTGGTGAGAAGGAAGGGGGGCTTTGCTTAAAAGCCTAGAAGAAGATTTTATAGCCAATATAGGATGTATTAGATATGCTCAGATCAAGCCTGGGATTTGCTGGATCTCAGGAACACTTTAAATGTAGTCAGTATGTCCCAACTATCCCCCTTTTCATGAAAGTGGCTTCTTTTGCTGCTGCACTAGGCAGGAGCTGTTTATCTTGGGCTTCATGTAGCCTTTTATAACCCATTGCTCCTCAAGATTTTTAGTCCCCATGTATGAACAAATGCTGCACATACTTTATACCTTTATCCTTACTATCAGGACAGGAAGGAGTCTGCCCTGGTCTTGCCCTTAAACAGTATGGAAAGATCAATTAAATAAAATAGGTCTAAAAAAATGTAGACACATTCTTTAATTTAGCGGAAAAGTTTTCAGAAGCAAAAGAATATTAAGTATGTTTAATTTTTTCTTTTTATTCTTGGCTCTAACTTTGCAGCTGCTCTATACATTGAGTTCCCATTGTGAACCCTGCATGTAAAAACTTGGACAGAAGAGGAAAAAGCTATGCAGGAGAAGTGAGGAGGATTGCAATAATGAATATAACAAGACTACTTCTTTCAAGTACATAATCAAAATTTAACAAATCAGCACAGGCATTTTCAAAGTTCAGAACCCATCATATTTCAAAAAAATGGATCAGGTTTTTTTACCTTCCTTAGCCCCTGAAACACTTCCAGGAGTACAGCCATTCCCAAAAAATTCCCAAAGCCATTCCTAAAATATATTTTCTGTTTCTCAAGCTTCATATTTCCTAAAGGAAAGTGAGAGAAGTGCATTAAACTTTTTGAACAAGGAAGGTGGTTCTCATGGCTCATGAGCGTGCACTCCACTGCCAGGGACTGCCTGGTGAGCACACCCTGTTGGTCCTGCCAGGAGAGCTGAACTCTCACTTGTGCTGAGAACAGCTCCATTATGTCTCTAGAATAGAGCTGTCTGTCTCAGAGTGCTCTTGCTGTACAGCAGCATCTAATTTGTGAAAGGATGGACAATGGAATTATGAACTACCTATTTTATTTCTTCTCAGGACCTTCTACACTCTGTATTTTTTGATGAGGTTTAGAATTTATTTTCCTTATAATTGCTAGTCAACATACACCAATGCTGGGCTTTAGAAATAACTCCTGATTCCTTATTTCTCACATCATCATCACTAATAAAAATGAAATTTTCATTTGCTGCTAGCTTGACAAACTGGAAAACCTATAGAAGGGATGTTGTACTAAAATGTACTAATTTTAAAATACCCATATCTTGCTGTGAATACAATGTTTTGCCCGAAAAACCTATATTAAAAATAATGGCCTGCATTTCTTGCTGCATTTAGGACAATACAGAAGTGCCTGTGTGATGTGGTACAAAGGCCATGCTGATACCTATTCAGGATGACCAGCATTACTCAATTGCTCTGCCACCCAAAGAATACAGCCATCCCAAACTCATCTGACTAACACTGCTTTGGCTAAAGCAGTCACACATGCTTTCCTTGCCACGCCCCATTCTTAATGAGAAAGGAATTTGGGAAGATGGTCTCTTGCCCAGTCACATGCTTTGCATACAGGGCACTCAGTCAATGACTTTGCTGGGACCCCTATATTATTTAAATCTTGGTTTAAATTGCCATTCTGTAATCTGTCTGTGATATACTCTCTGTAAAATGGCATTAGAAATGTTGTGGTGACCACATTCAGAACATATATGAACACCTCCAGAGAGAGGCTTGATAAACCCTTCCATTTTACACACCTGCTTTAGAGCCAATATTCAAAAAATGAAATAATGATATTAATACCACCACTGTATAGAGATATATATTAACAAATAGTATAGCAGTAGTCTATATATACTGCAGTGGGAAGACAGCTGAAGATGCAGGATTGAACCAATGTCCATTGTAGCTTTGAAAAAATAAGTTGTTGCATGTAATTATTTAGAGACTTTGTGAGCAGGTAGAAGTTTGAATGCAAAAAGAAAAACATTTCAGTAGCAAGCTGTTTTGCAGAAGATGAAGATGGATCTGGGCTTCTAAATCAAAGGAAACGGTGTGAAACATGTAGGTTTAGTGGTCAGCGTTGGTTAGTATCACAACATTCATCTGTGGCTCTGCTATCACACCTCAGCATGGTGTGAGTCTGCAAGTTTTATAATTTCAGATTGCTATTTTCACCCTACTTTTATAGCCCTATGTCTATCCGAATCTGTGATTTCCAATCCTTTTTTGAATTTCCACTTGCTTTGATGTGATAAAAGTATATACACAAATTTGATCAGACTATCAGGGATTGTTGCACACTATTTTTTGAGACTATGAGATAAAGAAATATTTCACTTGTAATAAATATCCATATACCGACAATTACTTTTTTACAGGAAAGAGAAAACATGAGAATACTAATTCTCATTAAATAATTCTCAGAAAATAGTAATTCTCAGAAAATAGTTGTCTTATTTTCCAAATTTTTAGCACAGTTTAATAGAGGATTTTTATTATAAAGTGTCACACTGGTGGTTCCTGCCACTTCAGTGGCATACACTGACAGTGAGAGAACATACAGAAAGATATTTTTGACTAGGTTTTCACTGTTGGATGTTACCATTTAGAAGGAAGGATGGTTTTATTTTGTCATTGTCTTTCTTCTTTTGTTTAGTGAGAAAGAAAAGAACATATTGCTTCTATGACTCATTCTTCTCATAAAAATCTCTGACTTTGATACTTTAATAGTCATACTCCCCAGCTTGTGGCATAGTGGGTAATGCATTTGTAATTCTGGCATGGCACCTTCTGTGTGGATAATTCAGTCCCTCAGTCCAAGAATAGTTGAATAGATGGAAGCAGAGATTTGTAAGAAGTCAAGTCTAGTTCAGGTAGAAGTTCAAGGCAGGGATTGTACATTTTGGACGCAAAAGGATAAGTACAATCATCTCTTTAAGCTGGTAGCTAGCAGTGCCTCCCATGCAATAATGAGTAAGTTACTCTAATAACCAGATTAACTGTCATGATGAAACCCAAAAAACCTTGTTCTGTCAGTGAAGTTCTTACCTTGGTGCTTGGTTTGCTCTGGAGGTTCTGCTGTGCCTCCTTATGTAGTTTTCAGTTGCTTTATTGAATTCTTTCTAAATTTAAAATACTCGTGAAGCTCACAGGATACAACTCTTTAGATGAAACTAAAAGCTCCCACCTGGCAGCAGCTGCAGCAAGGTTATGCTGTCCTAATTCATTTTTCAGGTGAACAATTTTTAACTCTATTTGTGGCAAGGACATGGTTTCAGGAGGGGGAGGGTGGGCAGGGAAGTTACTCTGCACACGGACATTATGAAAATAGTGACCTTACAATGTTAATCAAATTTCACTTATTTATTAGATGCATCTATTGTTCATTTTGCACCACCAAAAACGGTGATGCTTATCCAGTACCAACCTTACAAGTTCCTGCAGTCAGCAGGAGGACAGCAGAGCTGGCTTGAGTGGGAGGGACTGACATTTCTTGCAGATACACAAACTCCCTCTTGCCTGTATGCCTGTGGTCTCAATTTATTGAGAACATTTTCCTGTGACCTAGGTTACCATCAGAAAACAGTCATTTCTTGGGATTAAAAGCTAGTGAGATGCAGTAGTTTTGTGAAATCTGACAGTGAGCAGGGTCTTGCTATGGCCTGGTACAGACTGTGGGCAACCATTTCTTGGCCTGGTCATCTGGTTAACTGCCTGCTTTCTTCCTTGAATTATCCAGTTTTTAATTCCCTTCAATTATGCAAAGCAGTAGTCTCTTTCACAGAAATTCCTCTATGTGAAAAGTGTCAGTGTAATTTTGCATTTGTGTTGATATAGAAAGAAAGCAGGTTTTGATGTTTACATGAATGGAGACATTTTCTTTTCAGCTAACTTGGAAAAAAAAAAAAACTTAACAACAAAACCACCAAAAACCCAAACAAAATGAGAGGAACCACTTGTGATAGAGAGTGTATTCATGTAGGAGAAGGATTAAGAAGCCATGACTATTTCTTCTTTGCCTTTCCCAACCAGGTAAGTTACACATTCCGTCCCAGACTCTGCCATGGCCTTTCACACCATCCCAAATCCCTGTGGGCCCCAAGCATATGCCTCATCCCCTGCTCTGCATCTCCTCTCTTCTCTGACTCTGACATGTCCCATACACCAGAGTTCAAAGGGTTGTCTTTAAGAAGCTGTCCTGTCCTGCGCCCCTCTCATTTTTTTTTAGTTGCCATTCTGGGGATGTAGAGTCACCTGCCTGTCAGCTGGTATGCTTTTATCAATCAGAAAAGATGGAATTCATGGTCAATTCTCTGTTTCACCATTGAATTAATCAAGCATTTAGATTGCACAATTTTAGGAATGGTATATTGATTTGTATCAAGCAAGGTGAGCTTTCCTGCTGTACCTCTCTGATGGATATTGCTGCCTGTAGGGTCAGACTGTTTAATTTGCTCCTGAAACACAACAGTTTCTACCTTGGATTATAATAGAAAACTAAAACCAGTGTCTAGCTGTGACCCCAGATTTAGACTTGTGCAAATGACAGATATTATTGCTTTACTTTGCAAAGGCACTGAGGCTTGCCTTTTAACAGAGGTGATAGGAATGTCTTCAGAAGATCTGTAACAAATTAGTTGCTGTAATGCAGGTGAATATGTTGTTCAGTTTAGACTGAAGTTAGACCACAAGTAAGTCTTACTTCTATTTCATTACATGTTTTCTGAATTAGAGAAGAGTGAGTTATGACAGATGTCCATAACCTCAGAAAAGATCTTTTACTTCAATTCTTACAGGGCAGTTGGAGACAGAAATGCAGAACTAAGCGATTTTGATTGAGTAGGTGTTAAAATGAGGATGTAGTAAGGCATAGTGATACTTTCTGTACTTCAGTACAAGCATCTAACTGAAATGCTACTCAGCTGGTGGAGAAATGAGTTGCTGTAGTAGTTAAAATTGCTATTAATAATGGATGATAGCCATATATGATTTCAGAGCCATCTGAAAAAAACTCCATCAAACAATGAGTCTGAACATGTTCTCATCTTCTCAAAGCTCCACCTTACACTTCTTGTTAGGTGAAACATAAAGCAAAACAGCTTCTTCAGATTAGTAAGCAGGGAAACAAGACTGCATCTATCTTAATTGTGCAATGGCTTCTCATCATTAGAGCTGAACAATGCTATGAAAATACGGCATCAATTGAAGGAACATTGACTCATGGCTGTGAAGACACTTTGAACAGAGGGCTTCTTGAAACCCTGTAATTCTGCTCTGCTCAGTTTAGGCCCAGCCCTCCAGGGCAAGGAAGCATGATGTCATTGAATCCCCATGAGATAAACAATCAATATACAAGACCCAGTGAGTTACAGGGGACAGAACAGCACAGCCATCTTCAAAACACTTGATAATAAGGCAAAAAATGGTAGCTTCATCCTGATGACTCACTAAGCAATTAACCACAGTGTAGACAGGAATCAGGAGAGAATTTTATAAACAAATGAAGACCTGTGCAAGGTCTTTCTCAAAGCTTTGCCAGTAATTATTTTCTTGATATAATTTCCTCACCCAGATTCAGTTCTACGAAGTAAATTCAACAGTGAAGGTTTTTAAAGTAGGAATATGAGCAGACATTTTATAGTACTGAGCTCCCTGTGATTTCTTTGAAGATCCCAATCAAATTCTAGGCTGGATAAGCTGTAATTCTGCTCCATATTAGATCACTTGATAGAATCTAGGTAGCAGACCCTAGTAATTCTCTTCACTGAATGAAGTCCATGTAATGCATAATTCAAAAGGTTAGAATAGCCCTTGTAGTGGCTTTTGGCCATTAACATTCATGGGTCCATAAAAATTACATGTAAACCGTCTAAGACTTCATTTTGCTTCTGATAGATGAGTAAAAGAAACCAAGGGAACAATGTCTAAGAAACCAGCAGCCAAGCTAACTCCCCAAAAGAGCCTCTGTATGTTACAATAGTCCTTGACCCAAGTCCCAAATAAATAACTCAAACACCATAACTGTGACTGAATTTGAACACGTACAGGAATACCATGGGCTCAGCAGTCATCAAGTAAAACACTGTAACAGGAAGACCATGCATCAGCTTATGCATCCACTGCATGAATTAACGACATGGATCTATCATTTTATTAATGAATCAAAGCTTCCATCAGCATCTCCCACTATAAAATTCAAAGAGATCCCTAGTTAGAAAAGAAGTTAATTTGCTTGGAAGTTAGTTTGCCAAAAGCATATATACTAGCCAATGGGCTGGAGCATGCTTTGATGTATTTTAGCTATCATTAGCCAGGTTTGCTATTAATTATATGTCGCTTTACTTTTCAACGCATAATTTCCTTATATTAAACATAAAAATATGCTTTACATTGTGATTATACCAGAGACAGACTGTTTTATAGTAATTGTTGGGACCTGAAATATGTTAAAGGTATCTGAGCTGAGTTAGGAACTAAAGGTAATCAAAGCAAATTTAGCAGGCTATAATAAAGTCTTTATAAATATGAAAGCCAAACATGTTTGGAAAAAAATTTAAAATTTGGCATTATATCTTCCAGTTTGTACAGTCTGTAATACATTAATTTTGATGTGAACACACCAAACCCAGAGATTTTGAGAAGATTTGATGGAGAGTTTGGTGATATACTATTGGGTATACAGGCATAATTCAAAATTGCATTATTTTAACTTGAGTTGAACAAAGAGACCATCCCCAGACCTGTAGACTACTGCAACATCTACATAAATGCAAACAAATACAACGTTTTGGGTACTAGTTTTTTATTGATGTCATGGTTTACATAAAAGTAACCTATGAATAACCAAAGAAAGTGTGGAGATTTTCAACATTTTCAGAGCCCAAGTCTAACCTGATTCACACTGTTTTAGGAGTGCACAGGCTAGATAATGGGGAAGAAGTGCAGTGGGACGCTGGTGTTGTCCATGCATTTTGCCAGGGGACAATGGGAGGCCTAGCCATGTCCTACCACTCTGAGTGGACAGGGGAATGAAAACCTCAGTACTCTTTTGATCTGAAGATCAATCTGAATCTAATTTTCATTCTTAGTTTATTCATGGCCAGTTTATTCCTGGGGGGTTTTTTTTGTACTTGTTCCTTAGTCCAAACAGTCTTTTACTAGTTCTGCTCTTACACATTTGGTTTATTTATAGCTCTTTCTTCAATTTTTGCTTTACTAGGTAAACCAAAACAAAACATTTTTAGTGTCATCATTGTAAGTAATAGGGAGGACCAGAGGGCTGAAAACACTCCTCCTGCATCACGTTCAGTTTTGATTTATCTTTTAAATAGAGGGATATTCAAAACTATGAAAGCATTTCAGATGTTCAGATGAGATCTTATCAGGATTTTAGCAATACCATTGGATAATTTGTACAAAAAGCAGCTTGCTCATTAATGAAAGCCATTTCAAAAATGTACATAAAGACTTAATCTATAAAACACATACCTAAAATTTATTAAACTCTGCATCCTTTTACCTTTCAATAAAAGAAAAAAAAAAAAAAGAAGAAAAAAATCCATTATATTTATTCCCCTACCTCTTGCCAATTTCCACATATTTTATTTTGCAAAAGTACTTTGTACATCAGTGGGAATGTCATTTGGGCATGGGTTTTAATCCCTAAGTGAAAAACTGAAAACATTCATGGGTTGATAAGGTGGATAATGAAGCTGACTAAGTAAGCAAACAACTATGGTCACTTACACAGTGTTAAACTTAGCAATAGAGCTTAGAAAAATTACTATTTCTACATTTCATTAGCTGCTCTGTTCGTGTCTGTTAAGCTTTTCTTTCTGTTTTATATACAAATGTGATAAAAACCATCATACTCCTTCTCTTCAACAGGACGGTAGAAATTAAATCAGACCATTCTCTAGGTTCTGTACTTGAAACTTTGGATGTCACCAGGACATCTGATTATGAATGTCCAATTGTCATTTGATGAAATTCCTACACAAGCCAGTATACACAGGCAGCCTCAAATGGGAAAATGTGACCTCTAATAACCTTTTGCTTATTCTCAGAGTGTAATGAGATAATTCTCCTTAAAAGACATTTATTTCTGTCTGAGATATGGTTTAAAACTCTCAGCTACATCTGTGTCCTATGATCTCCCATTCACTTTGAACTAGAGAATGACAAGCAGCTGGGTAATACACTGGCTCCTACAAATCCTGCATGATGAGAGAATATATGAACATATTCAAATTAATTGCTACTTAATTAAGTAGATAGAGTTACACATCTTGGGAACAACCTATTGTGTTATCATGCAGTCAAATGTATTTGTTGTTTTGCACTTTGACATCAGCTAGAGAGACTATAGAAGAGTGAACAGTCATTATGAGTCAGAAGGCAGGAAGAGACCAGAAATAGACTAGAAAATGTAAAAAGTGAAAGCTTTTACTCTTTCACCTAAACCAAACTCTTTATCAGCGACAAAACTGCATAATCTCTGCATTGGAGAGACAAGGAAAAAGCATACTGTTAGTCATGAGATCAATACAAGCATTAGCTCTGTGCAGCATTGTAGGGGTGAAGTCCTGTTTCAAATCTTGTAGCTGGTGTGGGAGGAAGAACTTCTAAATGGTTCAACACATTCCAGACCTCTCTCTCTCTCACACACACACACACACAAACACACACACACACACACACACACACACACACACACACACACACACACACACACACACACACACATATTAGTAAACTCAAATATATTTGGGTGAGTTTATAGTTAAAATATAAATATATTTTAATTTTCTTGCTTGATTGTTTTGATATATTTGTTGTTGGCTACTGCTGCTCCTGGCAGCTGCCTTTGTATCCTGAGTCCTGTCTCTCTGGTCGGTGTGCTCTGGCTCATACACTATTAAGTGATGAACTATAAGGTACACTTTAATCCTCCACTGGTCTTGAAATATAATTGTTAATTGTATGGGCTTTTTTATTCCTGTGTGCCTGAAATAATGGCAAAGCTCTGCTGCAGCCATTCACATGGCAGTTTTGATGGCAAGGACTGATGTTGCAGGACACAAGTAGAGAAAGACTTTTGAGTGTTACACTATTGGAGTCAGAGGACCCAAACAAAGTATTGCTTGAATACTCCACCTGGAGGAGACCCTGGAGTGAGCTCCTCTGCAAAGGAGACATTTGGCTGCTCCAAAACAGACTAAGAGTGAATCAGCACGCATATGTGGACCTTCTGGGAGCAAAATGGGAAGTGAACCAAGCTAAGAGAGCATCCTGCACTAAAGCTGGATATACAGTCTCACTTTTTGTCTCATCAGGAGAAGGGAAGGTGGCTAATTTCTTTAGATCAAAGGCTGTGTATTAGATCAAAGCAATTTTGTAGGCAAACGATGTATGGCACAGATAGTGAAGATGCTTATCATCCTATGGCCTACTCTCAACAGTACTTGGATTCCTTCCTTTCCTTGTTTTATGCGATAAAATTTGTAATGATGGTCCCATTCTTTTTGCTTTGCTAGAAGGAAGTGCTATCTAACATAGCCTTGAAGAATGATAATAGCAAAAAGAGGAATAGGCGATCTTATCTAGTACTTTTCTCACTTTGCCTTGTAACACTTACAAACAGTAAAAGAGCAATAAAAAGTGTCTGAGAAAGTGTTTATAACCAATTTAAATGTCTGTATTCTGTTTTGGGTGCAACGGCTTGGAACTCGTGGAATTAAACAATTCAGGACTTGTGGAGTGTTTTGTTAATTAGCCAACATTAATATATTTCCTCTGATTTTATAGTGAAAAGGCACAGCTAAGTAAAAAAAAAACCCTAGAGGTAGAAAAAACTTCAGTGCTAACACTACATGTTTTCACTAAGATGCTATCTTAAAACTCTGAAAAATTAATCAGAAGGACAATAGCACTTTGGAGATAAAATACATTTTAGATCAATCAGTTTGAATTAAAACCACAAAGCAAGATATACTTATTTGTTCTTTAAACATTTTCTACAAAATGAAATTTATGAATTATGAGTTTTGATTGCCTCAGGGGAAAAAAGGGGAGTTGCCCCCATGTGCAAAATGCCAATGCCTTCTGTGCTCAGGGCACACATCCAGTGCAGGACTTGAGTAACCTTAATGGTCTAGAGGAACATGCAGTCTGTAAGATACATTCTAAATGTGGCACATTTACTGTGCATCAGCAGACTGACTCTACAACACAGATGCAGATACTGGATACATCTGGCAAATATCACAACTTCAGTGCCTGAGCTGTTAAATTCAAAATACACAGGATAAAACCATCTTATTGCACACCCATGTTTGAGTCCATCTGCACATGTGCAGTACCTACTTGTATAATCTGCCAAATCTCAAAAAATTCTCAGCTGACAAAAGACCTACATCTTCTGTTTATGCTCAGTGTTTCTAGGGAAACCAGACACAAAATAATCTCATGGAGAAGACAGGACTCCGTACCACTACTGTGTGAAGAGCTCTAGGTGCAGATTCTGAACAGGACCTCCCCACACCACTGTGGAGACAGATGGCTACAGTTCTGTCCCCCTTTCTTATGGCTAAGACCATAAGCCAAGACAATTAAATTGAAAAACCCTTAAATTGAAAAATATCACTTTAAAAAGTAACTAAATAATTCAAGAACACCTTCTTAAGTCATAGACTAAGTTGCTTCAGTCACCCATTAAATGTGAAACTTTGAGCTGTCAAGTCACTGCTTGCTCAAACTTCCAACTTGCTTTACTTCTGGATGAAAGGGGAAGATGTTGGTACAAGGGACATTCTGCACAAGATTGAAGAAATCCACACACAGTGGGTCCCAAGTGATAAAGGATTGATCTGAAATACTCTGAAAGTTTTGGCTCTTGTAGTTACTTTTGTATGTGCCACTAGATGACTAGTGAAACCCAATATCCCAAATAAAGGAGCAAGTTCTAAACATGCTAAATAAAATGTAAAAATTAGAAACATTACAAAAGAGGTGAACCAACATCTGAAACAGCTGCATTACAGTGAGCAGCTGAAGAAATATTTCTGATAGTAGAGGATCTTTTGTTTAGTAAACAAAAGTATAACAACGTCCAATGACTGGAAGCTGTAGCTGAACAAATTCAAACTAGCAATTAAGTTATGCAATTAACCATTGGAATAATTTGTGCAGGGATCTGGTATATCCCTTATCATTGGCAGTCCTTAAATCAGGATTGGCTGTCTTTCTAAAATATGCTTCATTCAAACAGCAACTCTTGGGCTTGATGCAGGGGTCTTATGCAACAAGTTAAGCTAGAAATGCATCTTGAGCTGGATTTAATTTCTCTTAATATGTCCAACATTGCTACTCAGGCAAAAACCTCTGGCAGAAAAGTAGTAGCATCCTAAACCACTAGTAGTTGCTCTGGGAACAAGGATTGGAGACTTCAGGATATTTTATGAGGTTTTTTTCCCCCTTTAAGGCATTTTCTGCAATATTTTTGAAGCTTGGTTTTGTTCCAGAAGCCAACAGTGGAATTGGTTTGTTCCCCCAACTCCCAAAAACCCTTGTGTGTGCAGGAACATCATCTATAAAGCCATACCTTTTCTTATGTGATTTGTGTGAATTAAAGAAAGATGTGGACTAACTGGAAGGAATCCAGGTGAGAGTCAGTGAGAGTAATCACAAATCTAGAAAACATGGCCTTGTTCAGTCAAGAAAAGAGACATCAACCTTCCAAATACATAAGAGGCTGTTGAAAAGAGCCTATTTTTCATGGACAGGATAGATAAAATAATCACAGGAAGAGGGATTGACTTTTGCTGTGAGGGAAAGCTTCCTCCAAGTACAGTAGCAGATTGCCTTGGAGTCTCCATTTGGAGATCCTGGAGATCTTCATCTAACAGATTAGGCTAATTTGCTTTGAGATTAAGGTCTTTTCCAGTGTGAATTTCTAGGGTTGCATGAAATATGTCTACTGCATTGTGCATCTGCAATGTCCCTGGGGATCTATAAATAAAATATCCCTCTATAGTAACCATACAGTATTGCAGCAGTGACTGGAGAGTCACTGTACATAAATTAGTTCTGCACCATCAAAAATCCAGCAACATAGGTATTTGAAAATAAAGGTCTAATTACAAATCAATTCGCTATCTTCAATTAATACATATATTCTGTCTTGGGGATGTGAAAGTTTGTTTTCCTCATCAATAAAAGTACAGGTAGACTACTCAAACAGAAGGATCATCATGCTGGTTGTAAGGTTGATGGTTATTTTGGCAGAGTCACAGAACACCTGAAGTAGGAAGGCAGGCCTAGTGATGGCCTCATCCAGCCCCACAGTGCAGAGCAGGGTCAGCAGGAGCAGGGAGCTCAGGGACGTGTCCAGCTGGGTTTTGAAGATCTCCAAGTTTCTTCAAAATATCCTTGACACTCCAGGTGCTTTTATTTCTGTCCTGTTGACCACTCAAAGCAAAAAAGTCTGTTATGTTCAAAAGGAGTTTATTTTATTGCTATTTCTGCCCCCTGACTTTGTCTGGTCTGTGGGCACAACTGAGAACAGCCTACTGCCATCTTCTTTAATCTCCTTGTCAGGTATTTACATACACTGATAAAATTCATAGCAAACATACGAGAAACACAATCATCTCGTGATCTTGAACACACACAGGATGAGCTCTGCAAGGTGACAGTCACCATTTATGTAAAGCCCAGGGACTGTGAGCAGGGATCAGAACATAAATGCAGCTTCTGTGATATAATTTCATTAATACCATTGGTACCAGATTCTCCAGTGTAGGGGGAGGGGAAAATATAATTTTTTTAATAAGCTGTGCAGACAGGAGGGTTCTTCTCTCTGACTTTCTTGATGGCTGGCTGCAGGAGCTCTGTGCCATAAAGATGTGAAAATGCTGCCCAGGTTTGTGAGGTGTCCTGTGATGAATGCAAAGGCTAATGGGAGAGAACTACATTCATTTAGATCCCAAACCAGTCCATATTTCTTGTTTCTCCAGATATATCTCTAAAAGTTTTAACAGTATCTGGTGCTGGAATTCTTCACCTCTTCATGTGAAGTTATATACATACATATTTTTGCTTATGGTTAGAAGAATTTCAGCCTTTGTAAAATAACTGAATTCTTTGTTTCACTTATTCATGTGACAGGAAATTTGACAAGCTCATTTCTCCATATGTCAAGAGTATTTTGAATGTTAATATAGTTGTGCAGAAATATCAGCTCTTGGGTTTAGAGCTTTTCTCCCCTTTTTTCTGGTCTTTGGGAAGAGCTACTTCTTTTTTTGCTAATAAAAAAATCTCTATGGTTGGTTTTGAAACTATATGAGTCTATCTGCCTTAGAAATGAGCCTCAGATATTTGGAATCCATGATGCAGAAACAATATGCCCATACTTCTCCCTGTGTCAGGGCCCAGCTTTCTATGCTGGGATGGATGTTCTCTCCCAGTGCTCACTAACACTCCAATTATTTACTGATAAATGTGCTGTTCTGGTGGTAAAAGCACAGCACCTCTCTCCTTCCCTTTCTTTCCTAGTCCATGAATAAAGTATGGTTGTTTTAACTTACTCTCAAAGGGTTTTTTTCCCACCTTTTTAATAAAATTTTATGGCTTTTTTATTGAATCTTTTCTTGCAATTCCTACTCACGGTATTGCACAGTATTGAAACGTGGAACAGCTGCTATTTTTATTTACAACAGATTAAACTTTCCTTCCTATTATACTGAAGACCTGTATGTAATTTGTTATTTGCACTTGGAAACCCCTCTGTGAAGTTTACTAAATAATGTTGTCATTTCATAGCTTGGAAAATATAACCTTACAAAGTTGGAGCAGCTTTCCTGAGATGGTGCTGAGGGCAGTGGCCCCAGAGCCCTGTGAGAGCTCCCCGTGACGTGCTCGGTGTTGGGGAGCTGAGCCTGTCCTGTGGGACCCGGCACAGCCCGGCTCCCTGCTCACGGCCTGAACCGCATGCCACTCTCTACAATTGTGGCAGCAAACACACCAGACTTTCAGGTTACTGAAAAAGTGTTTTACTGGCCTTATTCACATTTGTCTCATAATCACAATAACAGGACAGGTGTGCTGCTTTTCTCGGCAGCGATCCTGGTCCCCGACGGAGCCAACTCCCCGGCCTTTGACCTCCGAGTTTATCCTCTCAGGAAACCGGTTTACTGCCTTGCAAAACAGCACACCCCTACGATTAGCACTTAATTACAGTGAAGCCAGTAGCAGCTCTGCTAAAGTTAAGTTGACTTTTTGTATATGGACCGTATTTTTGCATGAGTTAAAGTTTCTGGCAATCAGGTTGCCTCATGTTGAGAGCCTATAGACAAATGCGTTTTATTGCCTGTTATATGCATCTGTACGTAGCTACACAAAAATCAGGGCAGCAATTCACTTTTTCTTTCTCCTTCCAGCATTTCAGAAAGTATACAAGGCATCTCAACTCATAATGCTATCCAGGCACCACTCAGTGAGGACTGTGTGTGCTTTAATCTTAGAGTCAATTACCATGACTGTACAAACTTAATGTAAACTCACAGGAAAGTTACCAAAATGGGACCTTAAAGTAAATGAAATCTGAATAGTATCAGTCTGAACTTTGAATTTGCCCTTTGCTCAGTCCAGGATCTCAGTCAAGATGTAAGCATCCCCAAGTAAAATAAAGAAACAAAATCCTGCTAGAAACTCTGAAAGTAGGACTCCTAGCAATCTTTTAAATGTTTTCGGAAATGTCTAACACAAATCACACAGAAAAGGTAAAAAGCTGCTAATGGGCATTTCCAATCCATTTTCCCAAAGTATCAACTCTAGTTTCTGTTCTTTTGAAATAACTTTGCTACATTATGAATTAACATCTGACAAAAATATCTCAGGGGTAGCAATAAAATAATGATACTTTAGCCTTGGGTTTATATTGTATTACCAAAAATAATGAAAAAAATTTTTGCCCCAGAGAGACTTGGAAGATATTCAGATACAGTAGAGCTGGGTGTGACTTGAGAAGATAGATAGATTACACAGATAGGACTGAACCAGTTAAGAAACTCTTGGGTATTCAGCTATCCAGTGTAATATCCACTCTGCTGAGTGAAGACTCTACAACTCATAATGAGTTCATATCATAAGACTCATACCACAGCATGATAACTTCTTAAAAGTTATTCCATTCTGTGGTAATTTTTAAGGAGAGATGCTCAGTTGTTTAAGTGTTTCTGAAGTGAACAGATAACATATCTGCGTGTTTAGCAGATGCATATCTTTCCCCAGAATGAAAGAATCTTGAATGCAGAGTTACATCCCTTATAATCACTGTTCTTCTGCTGAAGAGCAACAGTATTTTTTAATCGTTGTTCCAGATTTCAGATATAGCCCATTCTGCCATCACTACAAGGTGAGTCAAGCTGTCTAATGGTTCTGTTATTTTCATACTACCCAGGCATGTACTGAGAGTCTGGTAGTTCAGTATCAATTCATCTCTTGGCTGAGACATCAAACTAAGATTCTGACCACTTATTGTAATTAAAAATCCCCATAAGCTTTTCACAAAGCATAGGTGCTCACCACAGTGTCCTGACAAAATTCCAGCTTTGCATAATTATATTCTATTCGTATATAATATAATTATATGAAATAATTATATTCTGCCTGAAATCCCCATGAAGTTTCATCTGGATGTAGGAGCCTTCTTGTTTCCAGTCTCAAGATGTTGTGCAATGCTGCTGTCTGCTCAGAAATGTGAATCACAGATAGTTAATGGTGTTTCCTGTTTGTTTGTATTTTATTTCAATGCACTGATTTTTGAAATTTTTGAAACATTGCAAAAGGGCTTAGTCAGACTTCTTCAAAAGTTCATATGTTGTTTGCTAAAGACCAAGAAAACTAGCCATGTTTTGAGAAAACTGCAAAATAGTTTTGAAATCTTTGCATGCAGATTTTTTATGCCTTTCACCAACTGTGTTGCATTTGCATGGTAAGGGCTACAGGGTTTCTTCTGTAAGACACTGCCAGAAGCTTCCCCCATATTCAACAGTCAGCTGGCTCCAAGACAGACCTGACTCTGGCCTAGGTCAAACCATTCAGTGACAGTGCTAGTGCCTCTGGAATAATGTATTTAAAAAGGAGGAAAAACATTGTGCAATAACAGACAAAGAGGGAAGAGTGAGACTATCTGAGAGAAACAACCCTGCAGACACCAAGGTCAATGAGGAAGGAGGGGAAGGAGGTGCTTCAGGCACCAGAGAAGAGATTGCCCTGCAGCCCATAGTGAAGACCATGGTGAGGCAGCTGTGCCTCTGGAGGACCCACACTGGAGCAGGTAGGATGTCCAAAGGAGGCTGTGATCCCACGGGAAGCCTGCACTGGAACGGGCTCTGGCAGGGCTTATGGCCCCATGGAGAGAAGAGCCCACACTGGAGCAGGTCTGCTGGCAGGCCTTGTGACCCTGTCAGGGACCATGCTGGAGCCAGCTGCTGTGGAAGGGGTCCAGTGCTGGCACACTTTGTGAGGAACTGCAGCCCATGGGCAGGACTCACATTGGAGAAGGTCATGGAGGGCTGAGTCCCATAGGATCCATTCCAGAGCTGGGGAGGAGTGTGAGGATTCCTCCCCCTGAGCAGGAAGCAAAAGTACAAACGTGTGATGAATTGACCACAGTCTACTTTTCTTTTGATCCCCTGTGTGGCTGGGGGAAGGATGTGGAGAAAATTTGGGGTAAAGTCAAACCCAGGAAAAAGGGAAGCAAGAGAAGAGGGGAAATGTTTTCAAGATCTGGGTTTTATTTCTCAGTACCCTGTTCTGATTTGATTGGCAATTAATTAAACTAATTTCCCCAAGTCAAATATCTTTTGCCTGTGTTGGTAACTGGTGAATTATCTCTCTCTGCTCTTATCTTGACCCATGAGCCTTTTGTTATATTTTTTCTCCCCTACCCAGCCAAGAAGATAGAGCAGCTTTGGACCTGGTGTCCAGACAGGGCCAACATGCCACACCAACTTCATCTTTTCCTCAGAGACAAGCAGAATAACTTTATCTGTTTGTTTATCAGCATGCACAGATTTTGACGATAGTTTTAGGAATGATTCCTCAGGATTTTTATAAATGCCATAGCAATCTACAATTTTATTTTCTCTGCCAATTCAGTTCACAGCAGAAAATAAGCTACACTAATTTAATTTCACCTTTCTCCACACTGTAGTTCCATTAGGCATGGTTTAATATCATTAATGCAAATACATGAAGGTCCGCTTAAAATGGCAAGTGACTCAAGTGAAATATTGCCACGTCATTTCTGGAAATGGCAATACAATTTCAGGAAGAGACAGGGCAATACAATTTCAGGAAGAGACAGGGCAATACACGAGAGTCAAATTGAATTGAAGAAAGAAGAACTCTGTGGGGCTTTACTGTGCTGCCACTGTGGTGTCGCAAGAGAAACAAAAGCAGAACAAGTTGAGAAGGGAGAGAGGAAAGAACTTAAAGCTAAAAGCAAAACCAAGTGGGACAATGCAAAACCAAGTAGATGAGTTCACAAGACAAAAATTAAAGCAAGTAATACTTGAAGTTATGTTAACCTACAAATTATAGGGAAAAATATGAACAAAGCCTACTTGAGAAGTTAATGTTTTTGTTGCACATAGTTCAATACAGCGCTTATCACCATCCTGTTTTTTCTCATAGTGCTCCCAGTCATATCCATCATTACTGCAGAACACTGTCCCCAATGTAAGCTTTTTGCAAAATCCTTGAAAAGATGCAATTTAAATGAGGACAGGGAGCTCATGGCAATGGAAATCTTACTGGTGCAGGCTAGACCAGGAGGCACCAGTGCAGGTGTTGTCTTGTCCATGTCTATCAGCAGGAGAGGTCTCTGGAGCAAACTGTTCCTTCATTCCAACAGAAAGCACAAGTGAGGACACACCTTTCTGCCACACAGATAACCCAAACGCAAGATCAAAGACTACAAATGTGAGATCAATGATTTAATGTCAAACATATTTTTGTCCCATGTTTCATGCTCTTGTACAACTTCTAGTCAGTTAGGAAAGTAGAAATGTATATGAACTACAGGTAGATAACCTTTACTTTGTTTTACACCTAGTTCTAGTCACATTCAGACATTGGATCTCATTTTGTATCCCCTAGGCCTGTTATTGTCTGATTCTTTTTACTTATTTGGTCAAACTCTACAATAGGGGCTGGGGCAATTGTGTTTTTCAAAAAATATGTGTATTCTTGTAATTAGGGCATATAATTTCCACTTCCATTTGTGAAAATCTGGGAGGAGGAAAAGGGTTGGTGAATTATTTTTAAGAGGTGTTACACATATACTTAATAAAAACTAACAACACAGTACTGAAGGATTCAAATTTCTTATGTAGGGTTCTGCACTTTCCATGAAAATTTCTAGGGGTCTGAAGAACAAGACAAATTGAAATCTATGATGTACAAGCATGTGAAATAGGCTTTTGTACTCTGCTCTATCAATATTTGTTTCCTGAATTTGTGTTTCAGGGGGTTTTTCCCATTTTATTTTATTATTCTAGGCCTGATACAAATGCCTCATAGAGTTTTGATTTTTGTCTTGCTGCTGATATATTTTCTCTGCTTTAGTTAATTCACATAACTCCACTTGTGACTTTCAGCCAGTGATGTTAGATTTCTCCTAAAATCTCACCAGCTTTCTCCCTCATGTACTGATATATTTGTGCATTCTATGTCATCTTTAATAGCCCTGCATAATGCTTAGACATCATCTGTCAGTTATGTGTCGAATTTGCAGCAGCCTAACTAAAACATAGCATTTTGATGCTACATAAGTGACATTTTCAAAGGAATATAAAGGGAGATAAATAAATCAATCTTGTGCAAGTGCCATGATGAACAAAAATTTAAAATAAGTTCATGGTTACCGTGCTTTATACAACATTAAAAATCATAAAACAACTGCAATTTTTCTATTTATTTTTCTGTATTTAATGTCTCAGAAAGTTTTAGTGCATCTAATTACAGATAAAGCCTCTGTAACTTTTATTAAAAGAAAGAGAAATTAGCTTAATCAGCTTCAAAATACAGATAAACAATCCTATCATTGAATTATTCCATTTGATTTATCAGACTCTGAATTCTGAAGATTCCTATAAACATACATTTTTAATATTTGCTGCCTATTTTTTATACCATAATTCATAAATAAGAAAAAAATTATTGTGTATTTCATGTTAAAGTGTTCCAAATTTCCAATAAGAAGCCAGTGTTCAAGATGCTTTGTTGTCAAATATTTAACTTTTCACAGACACAAGATTAAGGTTATTCTGAAATAAAAAGCTGGCAATGATGATAGAAGAAAGAATTTTTTAAAAAATTGCCAGAACAATAGTTTATTTTCTAACAGCAGTAGTACTCTCATTTGTTTTTTCTTCCAGTTATGGTGTTAAAGAGCAGACATCCAGCAAATACAGGCTGGCTACCTAAATATACCCCTTTATCTAGACCCATCTGTGCAAAAATTAAATCATGTTTGGAAGGGAATATTCTATTTGCAGTATTGGAAGTACGGAAAGGAAATATTTACTTTAGGGATGTACACAGTTGCAGCACTACTGGGCTGACTACTACTTGTTATGAAATTTATTCACACAGTCAAGAAATAGAAAAATGTTATATTGCCTTGGTATCTAAAAAATCTCAGTAACAGCACCAAGCTCTTAGTACTCATGTCGAACTGTCCAAAAGCAAACCTTTTCTCATTAAGTTATTCATAGAAGTTATCAAGCAAATGCTTTTGAAAAATGATTAAATTCAAGAATATCAAAACTAACTCACAAAGGAAAACTAACAAACAAAGGAAAGTCTAAATTTGTTCAAATAAATTGTTCACTGTGAATTATCTGATCAGGTCTAATGCTAAAACAGAAGAAGTATTTCTCAGGGCATAAGTGACTGATAATGGAACCCCCTAAAGATATAGAAATGTTTCTGTATCTATGCAGAATTTACAAAACAGAGTAGATGAGCATAACAACGAAGGGCCTTCATTTCCTTAGTACCAACTTCCACATTGTATATTAGAAGAAATAGGTGCTATGGAAGCAGAACAAGTCATGGTATCATAGAATGATAGAGTCATTTAAGTTTGAAAATATTCATAAGATCATCGAGTCCAACCATTTTCCCAAAACTGTGAAATTCACCACTAAACAATGTCATCAAGCCCCACACCTACTCATCTTTTAAATACCCTGGGGTGGTGAACCAGCTACTTCTGTGGGCAGCCTGTTCCAAAGGTTGACCACCCTTTTTGAGAAGAAGTTTTTCCTAATATCCACCTCAATAAACACCATATAAAGATATAAAGTGATTTGGGTTGTTGTCATTCAAAGATAAGTTCCTGTTCTCAAAAGGCCAATATTTAGAGTGAAGTTTAAGTAAGCAAATTTCATTTGATGAGACAAAGATAAATTTGAGTGAAACCAGTTTGATTTAGTTCAGTATGATACATCACAGAAGTCAATATAAATACTCTTTTGAATGTGTAACTATTGAGTGATAAATTGTTCTGATGCCGTAGGTTTTGGCTTTTATATTTTTCAGATTCTGTATTGCTTTAGTGTGTAGTTCTGAACTTCATATTAAGGGGTGATAAGCTTTCTTCCCAGACTAGCTAGACAAAAAAATGCCTTTTTTAATTGGGGACCAAGGACAAATGATCCAAATTTCAGGCCCAAGAGCATAAACAATGTGGACTGAAGAGAGAAAAACAATAAGGATGGGACTTCATAAGCTAAAGCTATAATTGGACAGTTAATTCCAATATTATAATGGACCAGAACTTATAAAAGTGTAAGACCCCATGATCGGTCATCCATTTTGTGGCCATTTTGGTTCATCTTGGGTGTAGCCCTGGTGGGGCTCTTGTACTGCCCAAGGTGTATCAATTGAGACATTTTAATAAATCCCTACTTTGTTCTTTAACTCCATCTAGAATCTGTTCTATGTCAGCCTTGGCAAGACATCAGTTCAAGAATAAAATAAATTGTGCATAAATTTTGCAAGTTAACCTCCTTTTTATATCCTCTATGTGTATTACCTTTCACTTAATATGGATCCATATTGGTAGAAGAGAGAGTAAAGAACATGTACTGTAGCTGTGATAAATAGGACTTAAAGAAGTCTAGGCAGTTAGTTAGAGCTAAAATAGTGTCTCTGAAAACTCCTTTTACATATACGAGGAAGCATCTTAGATCCCTAACTCTTTACTTTTTGTGTTTCTTAAGCAGTGAGACACCAAGGGCTCAAAATTCATTGCCTTGAGAGAGCAGAACAGCTCAGTACTTAATTCCTGTTAAAATCAAACCAAAATCCAAAGACATTTCTCAATGCCCCCCATCCTGCCACAGCTCTCTAGGGCTTAGATCTGAAGATGTTATCAAAGCATACCTAAGACATAGCAGTTGTAGTAGGCTCTGAGTAAAAAGCAATTGCTGCTGCTATTCTTTATATAGGATTCTTTGATTGGGAAGTGTGAGACCTGAGGGAGAAATATTCTTGCTCTCTACTAATATTTTTAATTAGGTGACCTGGATTCAGATAAAGGAGGGTTCAGCATCCATTTCTTCCTTCTTTCTGAAGGTGAGAAGAATTTATTCAGAATACTGGGAATTAAGACACTCTTCCTAGAAGTAGCTGCATGTGTGTACAATAATTTAGAAGTCATTAGATGGAAAGAGGAAGATGTCAGTTATGCCACATAGTACAGCCTAGTGATTCAAGCTCTTCCTACAAGAAAGCAAGCCTGTTTTTATTGTGGGTGTCCAGGGTCCTCCCTGGATTTTACCTCGTGACTCTTTCTTCATTATCTTTTTTAATTAAAAAAAAAATGTGCTCACTTTTCTTCATCCCCTCTCAACACTTCATGAATCTTGAATTTTTATTTTTGTTTACTTTTTAAGATTATAACACAATACAAACATATTTAAGGAGAATTCTTTTTGAACTAAATCTGCCTGATTCCTTTGTGGGAACGGATGGGGGCCTCCTGCATAGGATAAAAAATCCCATTCTGATGGGAAGATCCACACTGAACAGAGTGTGGTTCATCTTGTTGGATTATTCAGGGCATGCAATGTTTTCTACATTCCTCAGCCATCCTTCTTTTCTTCTCCCAAACACTTTATAGGCTGGACATGTAAGTACTTTCTGTGGAGGTGGGGGATTTGACTTTTCTTGACTTTAGGCTGAGGAAGAGTTAACATGGTTGTCTGGCAGTATCTGGACACTTTTACTAACAACCCATGGCATCAATGAGAATAGAACCAGCAGCATTGCACAGGGAAAGCAAAGGAGCCCACAGCTTATGGGCTCCCAGTGAACAGCAGAATGTGGGAGGGGATGATTCTTCATCTTCACTGTTCCATAAGTGGCTAGCACCAAACACCTCAGGCTGCTGACTTCAGGTGTTTCCCTACAGATTGCTGTAGGGAAATCTACCACTCTAGAGGGCTTAACTCTCACCTAAACATCAGTATTCAGAACAAGAAAGACAATTCTTCTTAGCTAAGGTAGGTGCCAGCTTATAAAAATACAGAATCAAATAAATGGCAAGTCTTGTTTTTCCCTCTACAAAATCACAAGCTTTTTGACTTGAAATAAAATGGTAAACATTATATCTCTAGGCAAGCTTCACTTCAGAGATGCTCTTGGCTGAAAGTCAGGTTCATAATTTACCTTTGAGTGGAATATTTACATGTTCTCAACTCTACCCAGTAATATTCCAGTCAAGTTAACCTTTTGTGCCTTAAAAAATAGTCCATTGTGCAGCACAAAGAATTCAAATATAAAACTGTGCATAACATAATCTTGACTGAATATGTTGCATACAAGCCATGCCTGCTTACAGCATTGACAATTTGGGTAGAAAGTACTGGAGTCTTGTCATACTGTGGGCCTTAGGGTATAGAGGCTGTTTTTCCACTATAATCTCTATGTTTAAAGAAGAGTCAGGTTGCTTTTCTTGAAAATATATTGAAATTTGTTTTGATTTTGAAAAAGCAACTCCCTACCCTGCGACTTCTTAAGTTTAGTCTCATATGTTCCTCCCTCCACTTTCTTTATTCTCTAAGAAAGCAGGGGAAAAAAGTAAGAATATTCCAGGGTTTTGTTAATAAGTCCAGCTGTAGCCCATGGACACACCATTACACATCTATGGGCTTGATAAAGTATGATAAGTAATCAGATCCCCCCCTCTTCATTTTTTTTTTTTTCCTGATACCTGCTGAAATTTACAGATCTTTTAACTTTATTTCACCTCAAATTATCATTTTAACTAGCAGTGACCAGGCAGGGCTGCTGTGCCAAAAGCCATTTACAAAAAATCACTTCTCATATTTCCCCCTTTCCTTCTTTGCTTCAGTTTGGGCCAGCAATAATAGTAATGGGCTGGTCAGCTCCCAGCCTCTCATACGAGAGGTGAGGCAGCAGCACCAGCAGATCCTCTTCCCAGGTGCTGCTGGGACAAGCTCTTTATCATTTCAAACAATGGTGGTCCTCTGGTGGGAAGAGCTGATTTTTCATAGAGCAGGTATACACCTCCTTCAGGGGTTTATCTTGGAGGCCACCTCTGGGAACACAGAACATTTAGGTTTCCTCTAATCATGTGCAGCCTAGCCAGTCTCTGTTGCAGGGATAGTATCTTGGTGTGTTTCCTTTTAAACAAAAACTAGACCTACTCCTGTAGGAGGCCAGCTGTAATCTAGGAAGTTTTCCTAGCTACTTATTTATATCCCTTCTTCTCGTCTGATTTTTGGCACCATAAATCTCGTGCGAATTTCTACACTGAGGAACCGATTCAATGGAAGCTGCAGAGATTGTTCCTCCCAAGACCAGAGCACTGAATATTCTCTCAAATTGCTGAAATTTTTGATCTGAACTTCCCCCAAGCAGAAGTAAGCCTGTATCAACCCTCCTCTTGAAGTCATGGGGGAGTGATCTAATCACCAGACCCTAAGCCATGAAAAAGAAATATTTATCTTCTTTAATTTGATGTGGTGGGAAGAAGTGGAAGGCTGTATTATATGAACTGCTTTCTTGATTTATTGCAGAAACAGAACACTCAGCTCCAGTATCATTAGTTAGTTTCCACTGGACTATGAAATTGTAGCAATTACATTAATTAATATGGGATAAAAGGCAACCAGACAAAAGAACTGAGAAGGCACTTGGAAATGGTTTCATTCTACTGCCAGTGTGAAAAAAACCAAACAAATACAAAGAGTCCCTACTCACAGCCCCACCAGTTTGCTGGTTCTGTTCCTCAGCCGAGCACAAACACGGGCCCAACTAGGAAGACTGAGTTTAGCAGCTTGTTAGTGTGAGCAATTCCACTGCAGCCATGCCTGCAGTAAAACAGGAATAGGTGTTTCTAAACTTAGCAGCTCACAATGATTATGCCCCGGTGAAACAAAGAGAAGATTCAGCACTATGTCCCGATGAGCTTTGTGGGTCCTTCCCAACTTGAGACATTCTATTCTAATTTGTGAGAATCTGTAGAATACAGCTACTCATAGGAGGACTTACAGGGTCAGGCTTGGATTAGAATTGAACCTTCTGCATATCTCCTCACAGTGCTGTAGTCTTTACTAATGCTTCTCTCCATAGCATATGCTGCTGCCTTGTACATCTTTATGTGGTTCAGAACAGCTGGTGACCAGTTGATGACTGCAGATAATTAGTGTTTAATTGCTTCCAGTTATGTTTTCACCTGTTCTACTTAGAAATCCTTCCATTGTGTCAAATCAAATTACTTCATTTGGATCCTTTTCTAAAATTAAATAGATTGGTAAAAACTCCTTTATCAGGAGGAAATCAACTCTTTGTACAGCAGCTTTTCAGGAACATTTCAGCTTGTCTTAAACGACTACTGAAATCACACACATGTACATAAATTTGTTGAGATCAACATGGAGAAAATTCACATGTTGGTTTAATAAACTTTGCATGATAACCAAAGCCTTGATCACCTGTCTTTAAATACAAATGATGATTTTTTTTCACTACTCTTGTACAATTCTGAGAACACATATTAAAGGGATAATTTCTTTTCTTTTCTTACAGGATTTGCCAGCTGAGAATCCAACACTGCAGTGATTGGATTCACAGTGGCTAGGAACACTACTGAGATTCAGAGACTAGGAATGCTGTGATGCCTCTCCAGGTAAGTCTAGCAGTGAGAAATGGCTAGGGCCTGTCTGCGGATCTAAATATGCAATATGTATCCAATGAGTTCAATTATTCCTCAATTATACAGCTAGAAGAATCACATCAATAATGTTTCTGTGATTTTTTCAGATCACAGAAAATTTGCATACTCTAAGCTATAAAAGGACAAACATCATTGTGCAATGGAGGAGTGGTAGGGCTAAAATATAGTTATGGACAAAGTGAGGTTTTAGATGAAAATTCTGTAATGCATTCATAGCTTGTTGTATACTGAATATGAAAATTGGTTTAAGTCCTAATTTTGAACAATACAAGAAATATGAGTTTTCTAATATTGGAATATAGTATTGGTAATTGAAGCAAAATTTAAGAGTAAACATTAATAAAAGTCAAGTTTTCATTGATTCTGATAAGCTGAGCAATTCTTAACAGCATACTCTACGGTTTGTTGGGATGCCAGAATTACATCTTCTTTTTCTACCTTTTTCCCCCCCTTGTTCTTGCATTTTTTAATTGCAGGAGGACAGTATTCAGGATTTATCATAAGCCAAATTCACAAAAATCAGAGCTGACCTGGGAAGATTTAATAGGTGGGTTTTTGCCTAGAGGGAGAAAATAGAATTTTCCTCAGTAGTGAAAACAAGCCCTTAGACAGGGAGCATGAAGATCCTCAAGAAAGGGGAAAACGAATGAGACTTTCAGTTCTATTTTAGTCAACAGAGACCTGCAGTGTCAGACTCTGTAGAAACCCATTAGCTATAATAATAATTAGAGATTAATAAGTGCACCAAAATTTTGAGAGCTGATCAGTGTAGGCAATTATTTCTCATTTCTGTGAATTCTTTGAGCTCTGGAAGACAGTCTCTCAAAGGTGTTTTAATTCATCCTATACTTTTAGTAACGCTTTTTTTCAATCACAATGGATATACACAATGGATTATATATATATATATAATATATATAGTAAATGCATAAGTTACTCAGTACTGTACTGTTCAAGGACCAGAATATCCAAACCTATATAAAATAAATCACATTTAATTTTGTCCAGTCATAACATTAAGTGATTTTTCAGTAAATATGAGACTTTCTGGGAATAGAAGCATCAAAGCTCATAAAAAGCAGGGTGCATCCTCACAGGGCTTCAACAAGAGGCCTGCAATGCCATTTTTTTACTGCTCAAGTAAAAGGACACATCTGGTTTGTGCTGCTGGGACGCGTGTCTGGAATGCTGCAGAGAATCCAGGAGAAGCAAAGAGGCTGCTGGGAAGTTACTGCTGATTGCCTCAGTGACTGAGAGGCAGCAGTAGCACTCTGGGGTTTTTAAGCCTACTTCTTTTGTTGTCACATCAGTTCAGGCTTCTGTTGAGTCTCAGCTCTCCCATGTGTTGTTTTGCAACTTGGTCAAATCTGACTGAATCCAAATGGCTTTGTGTAAGGATATGGGATTAGCTCAAGTATGTGTCCCATACATATCCCTAGAAGGAACTCTTCAGCACATGTCTTAAACCAGATGTCTCCTATTCCTATTCTAAACGGTAGGGATCTTTCCTCACACCTTGTCCATTGCTGATTGCCCTCAGTGTCTACCACAAAATGTGGCTGATGGAAAGCAGCTCCCTTTTCTTGAGGCAGCTGTCCATAATGTGCAAAGTCCTGCACACAGACACACAACATTTCAGGCTGTGGAGGGCTGTCCACCTGCAGAGCACCCTGACAGGAAAGGGCCTGAAAAGCAAGGAGTTGAATGTGAGCCAAAAATTGTGGCCTTCATCTGCAGATAAAATCCAACAGTTCACTGGGCTGTATCACAGCACTGTAGCCAACAGGTTGGAGTAAGAGATTATTCCTTTCTTTTATGCACTTTTGAGATCACATTTCAAATCTTACTTGCGCTTCTGGCCTCCCAGTACAGGACTGACAGACAAATTGAATGAAATCTGGTGGAGGGTCAGAAAGATATTTAAAGAGACTGAGAATATAGTATATGAGGAACCAGAGACATTCAAGGACATGGTATATGAAAAGCTATGTGGGCTTAGCCTGGAAATTAGAACATTCAGGGGGCATCTAAGCATTGTTTTTCAACTTCCTAATGGATAGCTGCAGGTTGAGAATCCCTTGACAGTGCACAGAAAAGGCTGAAAAGCACAAGTTACAGCAAAGAAATTAAAAATGCTTCGCACTGACAGCACTGAAACACTGAAACAGAGGCCTAGAAAGGTGGGAAAATATCAATTTTTGGAGGTACTACTAAGTCAGCTGCATACAAAAAAGAGCAAGCTTCGGTAAGTTTGATGTTTTATCTGCTTTTGAAAAGTGTGGCAACAGTGAATCGCCAGAGATCTCCATTATGTGTTGAAGTCCTTCTGTCCCACAGTCAAAGAAAGGCTCTTCAGGATACCAGGACTTCTTCCAGGGCTCTTCAGGATACTAGGCAGTCCATCTGCATCTGGTGTTTGTCATCTGCATCTGGAGTATATGAGATACAAGTTTCTGAAGTTAACACCCATGAGTAACCTGGAATAGCCTTCCTGCTTTTGGTTGTGGACCTGTATAGGGAGAGATGATCAAGGAAGGGGAGAGTCAAACTATTCCTTGGCTCACTCTGTCCTTACAGTACATCTAAAGAGTGACCTTGGCTCAAAATGTAATAGAGTTGTGGCAAGTAAGGGTGTCAGTGCCATTACACTGCTGGAGAGCTTTGGGACATCTTACGACACAGAAGGGTGGGTTGAGGTGTGTGCTCCAGGGAGGCATGTCAAAACTGGATTTGGGGATGTCACATAGGAGAGCTGATCAGCTTGAGTTCAGTCTTGCCACAGCACAGGGGAGATGCAATTTGCATGAATCAGAAACAATCTAAAGCCTGTCATAGGAAAGCAGCTGGATTAATTCACTGTGCTCAGAAAACACAAGCTTTAACTGAGCCACTGCCACAAAAAACAAGGCAAAACCAGCCAGAGAGTCAGGGCTGTGCACAGCACCATTGTTTGTTAACTAATGTATAGAAGTACATGCTTGCAGAGCTTTAGTCCTGCAGGTAATAATCTGCCAACAGCTAAAGTATGGAGAGATGCTTGCAACCTTTTATTGGTGGAGGTAACAATCTTTGAGCAGCAGGCACTGCTGGTATAGCACTGGATTTTGGTAGCTACATGTTGGAGGAGCAGCAGGTTGGTAGCCCTGCCTAATCTTGGACAAAACATAACCTCGGCTAAACAGATGTTTCTAGGTTCTTATCTCTTGGGGGCTGCACTGGCAACCATCTCCAGAAACACAGAACTACTGTGCACAGAGGATTTGGCATTCCTTGGGATTCCCAGTGGTGTCTTGGCACCCTCTTCACTCAGGCAGGAGGCCTGAGAGACATGGTATGCAAAGCTGCTGGGATAAGGTGTGTAATTTAGGGCCAAGACATGTACTTGGAGGAACAGGAACAAATAGTTGGAAGGATAATGTCAAGAGTATGGTTTTGGAAGGCTGATTTGGAAACAAGTGAGGAAAGTAATGGAGTGGGACAGTAATGCAGCAAAATGGTAGCAGAAAAAGGGAAAGTAAGAAAAGATGGTGTGTATGAGGGTGTGGTCTGAAAAGAGTTATTGGTGTGTTTGAATTTTGCAGCCCTACTTAAGGACTAGAGAAAGATGCTAACCAGAATGGAAGAATGGTTGCATTGGTGGTTGAATGGACATGTCCAGATTGTAAAAATGTGCTACAGGCCTCTGTGTGCTCAAGAAAGCTTTAAAATGAGAGCACATGGAAAATACAGTGATTAATCTGCCTAGCAAGCAAGCTGCTTACATAAGAAAAATCACAAAATCTGCAGCTGAGAAGGATAATTTTGTAGATCAGCACTGGAGTGGAACGTAAAAGATTTGGTTGGAAAAATATTTAAGTTCTTTTGCACCTTAGTTTTCTATCCCCAAATAGTAGAAATAATATATAATAAAAGAAAATTATGTTGGATTTTTCTTCCTTTTTTTTTTTTTTCCTTCTTTTTTCCCTCTTTGGAGCATAACTTTCTGCACAAAAGCAGTACTACTCTAAGTGCATGATTCAAGTTTTGGATTAAAAATGCTTCAAAGTAGAAGCTGTTCAGCAGCAAACAAAATGAGGCTTTGATTTTACTTGGGGCCTCCAGACATTATCACAATAGCATTGTAAGCACTTGTCCTGGCTTGCTGGGGGAACCACAGTGGTACTTGTGACTCCATGAAGCAGTGGCACAGACTGTTGCCTCCCTTCTGAACTGTAGTGAGAAAAACGACTTGTACATTCTATTTTCAGCTCTTCTCTGTTTTGCTGTATGTCTGTAATTGCAACAGAACACCCTACCACAGAGAAGATGAATGAGCTCAAAAGGATTATTTAAGGGTAGCTTAGAAAAAAATCCCAATAAAATTAAAACCCTTCCAATAAAGTCTTGTGTAAAGCCCCATGGGAAAAGATATAGAAAGAGAAAACTACAGTAGAGTGGGTCTCCTGTCTCTTCACTTTATAAAAAGCAAATTCTTGAGAATAAATGTTTTATTGTGAATGGAGGAGTCCCCTGGACTTGCTGCTTCGGCAGTGCTTGCTGAGGGTTGCAGTCCTAGATCACAGGAACAGGCTCCAAAGGAAAGCAATTAATAGCCTCAAACAGCACCATATGAGCACCAGCACTCAGACACATTTGTATCACACCAGGCTGAGCAGACACACAAGTTAATTCTCAGTGCATCAGCTGTAGACCCAAAAGCTGTGTGCTCCAGTCACTAACTCCAGCACTGTGCTGAGGGGCTCAGGGCTGGGCACATCTCAGCTCTTTGCACTGTATTAGGCCTTGAAGATGTTTCAACAGCTACCTCCCATGGAGTTATAGTTGTGGTGCTCTTCCTGGTGGTGCCTAGGAAAATACGGAGAGGGGAAGTAAAGACAAAAGGAGTTAAAGTATATTCTATACTAATGAGACAGGGCAAGGTTAGGTTGATTCTTATCAGGGCTGTTTTTAGGCCCAGATTTTCGGAAGCTTTGGCTGCATCAGCATTTTGGTTATACGACCTGAGGCTTCTTAAGAGCTTTTTCCTGAAGAGCAACCAGTTTGAGATTTCAAACTGGGCATATTCAGTTGGGACACTTGAAAGTGCTGATCAACTTGGAAGCCTTGGTCCAACTGAGCTTTTACAGAGGTGGTTTGGGGCTTTTTTAAAGCTGTGAATAATAATTCTTGTACTTTAAATAAAGCATTCCTCAAGCATCCTTTCAATGACTTGAGTTTACAACCCACAAACCCTGCATTGCAGAATAAGTATTTCAAGATTTTGGAGCTCACTCATTTTTTTGTTCCTCAGCTTTCTCAACATAAAACAGAGTAGGTAATCTCACCTCATAATGTGTGCCATAATCTTCCACCTCTGTACATGGCCACACTTGGAGAATTTCTGGTGTCTAGTGATAAAGATCAATAGTTCATGTTGCTAAAAATATTACATAAAATGATAAAGATAAAACACATATATAAAACAGCACTTCTCTGTGGGCCTTGGAGCAGTTTCTCTTTCATAATATTCAGTTCAAAATGCGGATAGGCAGATGGGCAGATATGCTGTTTCTCAACAGAATCACTGACTATTAAAAGGGTGTTTCCTTGAAATTGTCTTTGGGTCATGCAGTGGTCAGCTTTTACTACACAGGTTAGATTCTTCTTTACTCTCATAATGCTCTTCACACCTATTTCTGAGTGAGTCACAAACCTTCAATTCTCCCCAGTGCTGAGTTAACATGAAAGCCATGTTGTGTCTCCATAATTGGTTTGATGGTTTCCTGAAACAAGCACTTTTGTGTTTGTGGAGAAAAAGGCTGATTAAGTAACTACACATGCTTCAAGTCAGAACCCTCCAAAGAGATGTGGATCCTTATATTGTATTCTTGTTTCTGCAGACTGCTGTGCTAGATCTTGAGTGACTGGCCAAAGGCAGGTGTATGTATGACAAGATGAGGTATTTTGGCAGGGGAAGTGTAAAGACTTAGAAACAGCTGGTCAATCTGTACTCTAGATCCTCCTTTGAATTCTACTGAGAACACAGCCCCATACTGCTGAGGCCATGAGATAAGCTAAACCCAAGCTCAACTTCTGACTCAGGTACAGAATTTCAGGAGCCATGGCCCTCCAAGTTAGCACGTGCCTCTAGGGATGTGCAGTCCCATGCTGCATGTGCAGCACAACTGCCTGCAGCCAGTGTGCAGCACCTGGGGCTGTCTGTAGAATCTCTGGCTGACTTCTCTCTCAGCATCAATCATGGGATATTGCCATCAAGGCAGACAGGCTGTAAGGTGCATGGGCATAAGCAAAGCTTGTCTCAAACTTGCATCTGAGTGGAGGAGAGTTCGGCCTTGATTAAGGCCCACAAGTGCAATACAGGCAGAGAGACCTGTTTGTGAGTTCAGGTTAGAGAATTTCTTGTCCCCAGCTGTAATTATGACCCTATTGTTCTAGTCCAGTACTGCTGACAGGTACAGTGGCTATTGCCAGAAGTACACATGTACTTAACAGCATACTAGCTGGAATGGGACTTTACAAAGGGGAGGAAGAAATTTAAAGGATCCAGGGGCAGTTCTGTCAAAAATTCACAAGGACTGCAACCTTCAGCTCTGCTAATTGCTTGTGAAAGGAAAAGTCTCATGAGGTTAAAAATAAGAACCACAACATGAAATTTCACTTTATGTGGGTGACTTCCAATACCACTCTTTGCTCCTACACTGGCCCAGCCCTCCATGTTGAACAGATCTTGCCCAACTCAATCTTCTAAAGCAGAAAATAAGACAAGTGGGAAAATGCAGTTTATGTTTGCCAAGAGTAATTTAGTTTCTACACATTTAGATTATATTTTTTCCTAAAAATGAAGGGGTTAAGGATGTCATCTCACCTAGGAGGGCAAGATAGCAACCACTAACATTCCAATGTTAGCCAGGGATGAAAGGCAATTGTTTGGTGGGAACGGTGACAGTGGTGACGTTGAGAAGAGAAGGGCTCCTTCAGACTTAATTGAAAGTAAACTGAGGCAGGGACATATCTGTGAAGGTGAGTGGGAAAGAGCATGGGCAAGACATCTGGATAATGGTCATGGGTTGGAAATTGTATCTGAAGAGTAACTCCTCTCCCTGAAGCAGATCCAAATTTGAAGCATGTTAAGCCAAATGATAAGGGTCTCCCAAATTTGGAATAAAAATTACCTGACTCTGAAAAAGCTGACTTCACTATTTATTTTATTTTATTTTATTGCTGATGACGTACTTGCAGTGGCAGAGCAGGCATAACACACAGGCATCAAAGGTCCTTCAGTGAAGCCTCAAAGGGTGGTTGGGGCACTGCTGTCTTCAAACCTAGAAAAGCCTTAGGCTTGCTCTGCTCTAGGATCAGGTCAGTGACTGGTGAGTCGGAGGTGACCACAGGAGTCTTAGCCAACAGCTGAATTACAGGCAACAAGATCCCCAGGGTCTCCCCCATACCTCACAGACTACCCTATATTTACTAAGTCTAAGGTTGAACTTTTAAAAGTTTGTATTTGTGCTGGCACAAACACTGCTTAATAGTCACAGATTTATCCTTTGTTGTCTATTACTCCCATTAGGTAAGGTTTATAAATAGCTCCTGCTTTATATTCTTCTTTTCCTACATCATCCTTGTCCATCAAAGCACCCAACACACCCATATTATTTTTATGTAATTAAGTTTTCCATTTTAATTTCAGTGACCTTCCTCAGATTGGCCATCTCCCACAGGCAAAGTTATTATAAGGCAGACAGTGCTACCTCAGCACAATATTATTTATATGTGGTCACTAACCAAACCTCCAGATACCCACCTCAGCTCAACTCAGCCTCCAAACTCAGAGCAATCATGAAATGGTCTGAATGTAGCTATCCAAACCTATTAGTACACAAATCTGAGGTGGATTTACTAAAAATCTTAGCCCGAATCCATGGAATAAAAAATACTTTATTTTTCATTTTTAAAATAGTACAGAGACTATTATGAAACACTTCTGACTCTCTCAACTTGTGATTTCCCAGGGTTTTTGCCATCTATGTCAGGTGGCCCATGAGATGCACCTCTTCTCTTGGTGGACAGTTGGTGGATGCTGCTGGAGCACTGGTACTGTCCACATCACACAGCTGGTTTTAAGAATGTTTGAGATCATGGCAGCCTGTTTCTTTCAATTCTCTTCCATCACTCCCATTCTTCCTGTGGAGGGGAATATCTTGTCTCAGATCTCATGTCAGATTTGTTCACAGCAGTGCATACCCCAAAGGTAAATGCACACTCCTCTTAAGGCTTGTTGGCTGATGTCAAACACAGCCTTTCTTACAGACTCAGATACCATAACCATCTACAATCAGTATCACTTCTTCAGCTTTACATTCTGTCCCTTCTTAACAGAGATAAGCATCCTTTTTAATCTCCCCCCATACCCTCCCAAAGAGTAGCTGCCCTGGCATGAAATTTTCAACATTTTTTTTCTATAAAAAATCTTCCCAGATAAATCTTTCCCTGAGCCTGCATGCTGATTCCCAATGGCTCTTTCTTAGCACACTTTACCCAGAGGGGCACAGAAAACTTTATTAATGCTTTTAAACACAGTTATTTTGTATTCATGTAGTATTTCCATACAGTCAGTATTGCAAAAGATTATTCATTTAGTGTGGAGTGGCAGTGCAGAGGCAGAAGGATGTTGCTCACAGCCTGCATCCCTATGAGTGTAGTCAGTCAGACCTATGTTTCTAGGGCTTTCAGCAGCAAACTAGGTCAGTGGGGCCCTCTACATCAAAGCTTCTCCTTAGACTCTGTAAATCGCATGCTTTTATACTATTCCTACTGTACACTGTGTTCTTCTGTAATTACAAATGTATGTTTCCCATCACCACAAAGACTTCACATTGCTCAAAGGAAATCTCTCTTCAAAGGCTTTAAACTGTTGAAGGGCAGGCCCCCTTCTGAGAGCTACCATTGCTTCGGGTGATTCCTTCTTTAACTCATCCACAGTAGAACCACCAGTCAATTCAACTGGCCTGCATCACACCGTGTCTGAACTGGCCTCAGGGTTGCATTTCAGCTTTGGAAAACAGCATTGCAGAATTTAAAAATGCAGACAAAAAAAAAAAAAAAAAAAAAAAAAAAAAAAAAAAAAAAAAAAAAAAAAAAAAAAAAAAAAAAAAAAATCTTTTTTTACAACATCATTGTGAAA
>VZRH01000513.1:170000-198208 GCA_013397555.1 Urocynchramus pylzowi | reverse complement strand
AAAAAAAAAAAAAAAAAAAGGAAGAAAAAGCAATGAACTGCTTTATTCATACTCATCTGGTCCAAAAACCATGAGACTTGAGTTAATGTTCTTCACCAGCTCAAACTGATGATAAGAGAACACAGCATTTTCATTTGCTAGTTGTACCTTGAAGAAAGTCATAATTAGGACACGTTGCAGAAAAAAACCCACAACTTAAAAAAGACAGCAAGGAATACATAGAAAGTAAATGGTTTGTAAAATTCATTTTTTTTGAAAATATGTATGTGTGTATATACATACAGAAATACATGTATAATGACCTATATATATGTATGTAGCTAAAATAAAAACTCTGAAAACGTTCCCTTCTATGATAGCTCTCCATCACCACAAGTAATTCCATTGAAGCTAATGTTTTCTTTTGAGCAATGACTTACTCATGACAGCAAGTGCTAATAAATATTTGCAGGATTGGGTCTTAAAATTAAGGGGTATTTAATGCTAACACATGAAACTCATACTTGAGAAGCATTCATGAATTAAGATAATTAATCATATGGAAGTAGCTACACACTATATTAGTTTTATAACTAATTATATATGAAAACGAGGAGTTATCTGCCTCACATTCTTTAGAAAACTGGGCCTGTGGATTGCTAAGGTCACACAGGAATGTTATGACACATCAATAAGCCAGTTTTTCGTGTTCCTTGTAAGCATCTTAACCCTGAATACCCTGCTTCTCAGTCTCCTTCCCTTTGGCCTACAACTTGGCTCCCCTAAGCTAAAGTCTCTCCACTGTAAACTCTCTCTTTCTCCTCATTTTAAACACAAAATGTGTTTTTATATATCTTACCCTATTCCAATCGTTTCTTTGATTTCGCTCCTGATGCTGCTGGCATCTAGACAATCCTTAACACACTTCAACTGATGTCAAAAGATGTTCTCCAAACATAAAGGGGTTTTCTATAATAAAATTTTTGAGAAATATGATTAGATGTGGATAAAAATATTATTGTTGTCATTACAGGGCCATTCCTGGGGTTGAAGTCTGCATTCCAAAAAAACAATACACAAGGAAGAAAAAGTATCCTTGTTCTGGATAAAGAGTGTCTTCACCAGGAGTTATACAATACGACGATAGTGTTTAAATTAATTTAAAAATTCAGTACAAGCAAGTCTTCCTAAACTTTGGGGCATAACTTGTGAATTTTGCCTGCAAAAGCTGAAAGGATCAACCTAATGGAAAATAGCTGTGTGTCACAGCTTATCAAAGTGGCATCCTTTTCTTTGTAATCTCATTAAAAAAACCCATTGAAGTGCAAGCTACCATTAACTGCTGCTTGCAGCAACAGAAGTAACTGTTTTTGTATTACCAATCGCTTTTATATAGGAGAACATCACTGACTTTGCTCAGTTAGTCAAAAGGGAAAGCAAAAATACCAGCTTAATTTTTTTTATTCTTCATTTCAGACCATTTAATAATTCAACATTCTCTCCCTTTTCCTAACTTGCTTTGTTCTGATTGTGCAAGTGCCAAGCTTTTAGCAGGAATTACGTCCTCCATGCCATCTGCAGGTGACCAAGGCTTCCAGCCTCACTGGGAAACCATCTTTTATGGTATTGCATAATTATTTGTATTGCAGGAGCAGCCTGGAGTTTATGTCAGAAACCAAGAGTCATAGTGCAAAGTGCTTAACAGCTGCAGTCAGAATGTCCATTCTCTGAAGACTTCTGGCCTAAATCCAAAGACTCTGACTTGTACTTTACACATATAAGCAATAACAACAAAACATTTTCTACTGATACTAAATTTGGTTCAGAAGGTCCAGATACACATTTCTATACTTTCTGTATAGAAATATTTTGAGGATGGGACTTTTCCCTCTTCCCTTGGTTAAACTGCAATGAAATAGGGCTGTAGAGGGATATAGTTTCAGTTTTCAACACTTTTAAAAATCATCCCAGGTATTTTAAGCCATTATGTCATATAATGTATTTAAATCCATGTTCATATACTACAATACAAGTGAAATGTCTCTGTACACCTTCAGTACACCTCTGAATGTATTACACAATTTCAGACACAGTTCATGTGGAAGAGTGTTGTGAATGTACTCCTGTTAACTCAGAACAAAGTTTAATAAGTGAAAACAGCATGGGAAGCATGAATGAAAACCTCCCCTCTACTTTCTGCTTCAATTTTACTTTTGATTCAATAAGAGCTGAATAAGTCCCTGGTACAGAAACTCGGGACAATTATTTCAGCCTTGAGACATTAGTTTTATATCTTTCTGTTTCTCTGCTTTTAATCCTGCTCTATTTCCAGATGGTATTAAATACAATTCAGGGGAATGATCCTGATATTTTTGAGAATGTTTAGTTTGTTTTAAAAATGTCCATAACTGATTGTGTCTAGGACATAAAACATTGTGGGTTTGTGGGAAGAAAGATGCTTCATAGCCTATGATGTTAGGATTAAAAAGTACAAGACTCAATTTTATAGAGTCTCCAATTATACTTCTGCTCAGCAGAATCCTTGCAAGAAGATATATGCAAACTAGGAGAGGAATTTCATCTTTAACTCATTAGTTTTCCATGGAGAAACCACATGGCTGGACATTAAAGCACAACTCTATCATTCAGTACAGGCTGTGCTTTCATATTTTTCTGAGCTAGAGCAGACAGCAAACTATTCTATGTGTGTTCTGATTTTAATAACACAAGAAAAAGAAGTTAAAAATAATTGAAGTCAATAGGGGGAAAAAAAATCAGAGGCCCCAATCAAGTTCCAAATATTGTATTTTGGGTTTTCTGACTTTTCTCACAGGCAGTTTTTCTCTGCTATACATTCTGTATTCAACTGAATACAGTTGCAATACTTTCTTTACCATAATAAAGACTGCAAAACTTTAAAACTTACAAGGGCAGGAATGGGGACAAATGATAAAATTTCTGATTACAAATTCTTTGCACATTTACTATCCTTTTCTATATCAAAAAATTGTCACAAAATCTTTTCCCTGTAAAGCCCAACCTTGTATGACCAGTTGAACATCTAGACATCAAATAAACAGTAAATGTTTGAATAAAGGGAAGAGATCCAATTTGATAATCTGACCTTTGTTAAGGTGACCAGCAGACTTGATAACATAAAAGACTGTTATTCAAAAAAATCATGGCTACATACTGTGAGTTTTTCTCTCACCTAATATATATTCTGACATTTGAACATGACCTCTTGTCCTTTTGTTTAGAAGAACTGGTTTGTTGAGGTTTTCTTTAACATAAAAAAAAAAATTTGTTCTCCTCAAGGTGCTCTTACTCAAGATCCCATCTATGGTTGCACTTGAGCTACTGTCATTACTGGGTTGCAATACAGCAGTACCCTAGAGCATCTCCCATGTGTTTAATAGTACCTGTCTGACACGTAATTTCATGAAATTCTGTGTTAGTTGTATTAGTCATTTAGGCATGCTATCATTCTGATGATAAACTATGGGACTCAAGCACTGCTAAATGCACATCATCAAGGCAAACATCTCAAAAAGCATGTCAAAGTTTTCCCTCGTAGGAAAATTCACTAGTAGATAAGAAACTTATTCTGAAAGATTTTGAAGTGGATTGTTGTTTGCTTTTAAGCACATCCATAATTTTGTACTTCTATATATTCAATGATCCTCTAAAATAAAGGTGTATAAGAAAATTAGGTTAGTGGATATCCTAGAGAAAATACATTTGCCTTGGACTTTGGAAAAATCTTTTTGACTAATGGCTTTTTCTGGGCTGTTTAAGTTTTTGGGCATGCTGGGGGAAGTGTAGAAGAGATATACTCCAGCTCCTCATCAGGCAGAAGCCCTCTGAACAGAAAGCATCTGCCGTCTAAGCAATGAAATGCTGCTCACTTGAAACTCCATATTCACTCCCTGATGGGATGAGTAAACCTGGGAGACAGAGGGCAGGACGACTAAGCCTGTGTTTGTAAACTGTGAGCCATGCACAGCTTCTGCTGTGGGAACACTCTCCTGGTGTGTTTGTTTGTTTGCTTTATTTTATTTGTTGTTCTGTTAGCATTTTAAATCAGATTTACTTCCTAAAATGCCAACAAACTCAGCCTAATGCTCATGCCAACAAAATGCTTCTGTGCCAAGAACATATGAAAGGGCACTAGAACATATACTTGTATCCAGTCAACAGATGTACAGAAACTGAGCTGAGAATTTAACTTGCTGAACAGTGCATTCATGTACCAAAGTGCTGATTCATTCCCCTGCCAGTGAGGCAAGGGTGAGAGAAGCCAGCAGCACGCACACAGGTCCCACTGTTATCACCACCGCTCGCCCACAGACACAAAACCAAGGCGCTGACCTTGGCAGGTTTCTTGCAGTTACTGCTTAAATAAATGCCTTGTGTGCTGTAGCAGAATACAATCCTGCATTGACAAAAAGTACATTTAAATCTTCCTCTACGTTGAACTCTTGACAAATATGTAGAGATAGAACATCGCAGCAGAGGTGCCATCAGTGGTTTTGCTGGGCCTCGTTAGTTTGGACCAGAGATCCAGCATCCACTGGCCACCTATGGAAAACAGGAGAAAACTGCATCTGTCTGCATCTCCCACCACTGTACAGCCAACCAGATGTAATGGGCCCCCTGCATGTGCAGCAGTGGATAAGAAACAACTGAGGCATGGAGGTTAAGGGAACTGTTAACCCTCAGCATCTTGTGATATTGACAAATCCATTGGGGATATTATTGACAAATGGGCAATATATCAGTAACCTCCTCAAACACAAGAGTTATTGGAACGTGGTGGAAAATAACACCATGCTGAAGAAATGGCTTATGCTTTTCAAATTCCAGAGAAGGAGTTCAAATAAAATTAAAAAAAAAAAAAATAGGGAATGGTTTGCATGAACAGGTCTTGAAAACAGCTCTCTTTCTGACCAAACTATTACTAGAGCTTCCTGCCCAGATATTTTCCATTCTTGTATTCCCAGGGTGTTTTGCAAGTCCTCTCCTTTGAGTCAGTGAGCTTGCCCTGGCATGCCTCTCCTGGCTGGCCACACACCTCTGGGCACTTGGAGTCAAAAAAACATATCAGGGTGAGGTTTTTTTAACATCTGCATGAAGAGCTGTACCCTGTTAAAAAGGAAACTGATGCAACTAATACCTCCTAATTACATTTTGGAGCCTTCTTTAGCCTTCTGAACCAGTCAAACCCTCAGAAATATCCATCTCATTAGATAAAGCCAAGGTATCAGTTGTTCATTTGGAGGATTATTCTTTTCTGTGGGAACCAATTCAAATCTCCATCTTGTGTACTGAACACAGTTACAACCCATATATCAGCCTCATAAAATGTGCTTTATCGATTTGCCTTTGTGTGAAACATGAATTATTGACAAACACGGACCTTCATCAGATTCACAAATGCCATTTTTTGCCATTTAAAGCACATTTGTGAATCACGTTTTGTTGACCATGAAATGAATGAGGCTGAGTGTGTATGCACATCTATATATTCTTTTGTGACTGTTAGGGATATCTGTCCTATTACCTGTCAGATTTAATTATTTTTAATTCTTCAACTATTTACTTACCTTCTGTTTATTGCCAAAATGGAAGTATGCCATCCCAGTCCTCCCACCCCTGCCAGTTCACTGACAATATTAAGGATACAGTATCAAGTATTAAAAAAGTTAGGAAATTCCAGCTATATTAACTCAGCCCCATCCATATCCTGTGTATTTTTTGGCACATGTGAATAACAAAGTGTAATACAGTGGGGCCATTAAACTGGACATTCCCCACCTGCAGTAGTAAAATTTACCAGACTTTTTGAGGTATTTCCCATTCTAAGTAAAAGGTGCACTACCAACAGAGTCATAAAGGTAATTACACTGGAGCAGAGTGTCAATAGCTTAATGATGCCAACTGCAAGATTTACTTTTAATGAGGAAAAAAATTGTAATTAGGACTATGTGTGGTGTAGTACATTGTGCTTAATTCATTTTACTCTAAAATGCAACAAAAGCCATTAAAAAAAAAAAAAAAAAGAAAACATGAAAATTGTGGTTCTGAGATCATATGTTTTGAAAGTTCTGCGTTTTTTATTACAATTCAACCTCCACATTAGAAACAGATAGCTTTTATTGATACACACAGATAAAGCACTCTGTTCAGCTGTACCTGGACACAATGAAACCTAAGGGGATACTTAATAGACTGGTCCTGCATGCATTCTTCACCTATGTGTTACTTAATTTTGTTTTCCAGGCCAAAGAGCTACTATCACTTTGGATCCCTTCCAGCATCTGGTCGTTACTATAACATTGTTTTTATTCTAGCTCCATCCAGAAGGCAAAAATATTTCCTTGCAGTAGCCAAAAGCAATAGACCACAATTCTGCTGAGTGTGGACAGCGAGTTTGGGAAGGTCGTAGCTTTAAGAAGACAAATGTGTGCATATTGGGAAAGGAGACAGTGCTGAATCTGCAGCAAACTGTCAAATGCTCTCCAGAGCTGATATTTTCTTTAACTATAGCCATTTTAACTTCTTAAACTTATGTTTTGAAATTAATATTTAAAAACCCTCTAATTCTGAAACCAATACAAAGATGTGGTTGTCCAGTTTCACCTAGAATCCTGAAAATGTCATGACATTGATATCAATAATTAAATAATTTGCTGATATTTTAATTTCATGGTACCAGTAGTACTTATTAGCAAATTTTTGACATACTGGTCAAAACAAAATGCAGCCCTGCAGTAGAAGAAATAAAATTAGGACAAGGGAACATGGAGAATGGAAAGCAACAACAACAACAAAAAAGACTCATAAAAATAGGGGAAAAAAAAGAAGTAGTAGAATAGCAATGATCACAACAAGATCACAAGATGATTTTTAGTCTTCTTGTTCTATGGAGGAAAACTACCAAAAGGAGCATCCTCTCTGCTGGATGGTGTGTATCTCCTCTTGATGTTTGGTTTAATCCAACCTATAGGGAATTTCTATACCTCACTAGGAGCTGAGTATGTCCATGGGTGGCTGAGCATTTAAAAGTGAATCTGAGTGAATTGCAGCCATCAAGCTTTAAGGTCTAGCAGTATTAACATTTAAAAATATAGATGAGGAAACAGCTAGATTTTGTTGATGTGGTTTATCATCTGCTGTATTCTGCTTTAGCCAATAGACCTATCATTAACCTGGTTCTCATTTTAGTTTGGGTTTGCTTTTAGCTTCAGTCTTTTGCCTGACTCTTCTTTCTTAATAGTTACAACTATAGAAGAGAAACCATAATATGCTAATTTCCTGAAGAAACACATAGTTCATCTAAATTAAAGTATATTGGAACAGAGGGATTATTTTGATGAACAAAATAGGATAACTGGATAATAAATCAGATATTTCTGCAATTTTTTTACCTAAAGCATTTCTATCTGCCAGAGCTAGTTTCCCTAGAATATGAACACACATGTAGAAAATATAAAAATACTTTGCTGTGGGTTAGGTATTAAAATACAGTTTACTGCTAAGTGTAGTAAGTAGCAAGAATGGCAAAGATGCCCAGAACACGGGAGCCATCTGGGGTCACACTAACCAATGTTGCCACTACAGGCACTAAGTGAAAACTGTGATTCAGCATCTCTTGTGAAAGCAGTTCTTAAGCCTTGCATCATCAGAGTTTTCTGCTGTTCAATATGGCTCTGGGGCTGGGGAAGGCTGTGTTCAGACTCTGCCCAGCAAGGCTGTCTCTGCAGGTTCCCACAATGAGAGCAAACTCACTGCAACTCCCCAGCACGTCCTCACTCCACGTCCTCACTGGGGTCCCCTGAGCAGTCCCCACTGCTACATCACTGAAGCAGCTCTGCCTCTACAAGGAGCACTTGAGGTCCCTCAATCCCTCCCTGTCAGCTGGCATTCAAAGCTTGACCTCTGTGCACTGTAATCATCTTGTGACTCCTCCTTGGTGACCTACCTTTCACTGCCCTTCAGCATCCACACTGGTCGTACTGCATCAGCTTAATTAGACAAGTTTGTACTCATGAAATTGGCTGAGAGAGTTGCAGGAAGATCAGAAGAGGTCACACAAAGTGGGTGACAAGCTGAGGTGACTAGCTCATGGCCTAGAGTCATGTTAGACTGCACCTCAATAGACTCAACTTCACCTCTTCTCTAAATCTCAAGGACTCTCAGAATCCCGTGTAGGTTATCAATACCTGGTATAGTTCAGGCATTTTTCCATATGTGGGGAACATGGCCAAGCTGCTAATGGCTGCCACTGTCCCTTTTTTTCCTCTTTCTGTCACTGCTCTTCCATCCCTCTCACGCAATCACAAAGCCCTTTTTTCTCCAATTAAAGGATGGCCGACCGTGGGCCGTGGGTTTCAGGATATGCATAACCACATATTCATAACCACCTTCATGTTCTGTGTGACAAACCAGCACTAGCTCAGGAAAGGAGTATTCTTGTGTCTGTATTCTCCCACCTTACTCTCTGAGCCATGTTCCAAACAATGGTCAACGTTTCATAAAAGTTTATTCCATAATCATGGTACAGAGGTTCCGTGCTGTTGAGTATGGACCCCTGTGTGGCCATGCCCTTATTTTGAAGCTGAGCTCAAACTGAATGCTAATTGCCATTGCTGTTCTGATAATTACCCTGCTAAAGTGGAACCAACAGGTAAACTGAGGCTATGCCTGTCCCAGAGCCCATGCAAGGCCCTCTGCAGACTGCACTATCTGATGTGTTTGTGGTGCCCTGGACATGCTGACACATTCAGAAACAATGGTTTGCCCAGCTAGGCCAAGCCCACTGGTGAAATACAAATTTTAATTCACTGATATATTGGTCCAGATCCCTGCAGTATCTCACTGATGTGCCATTTGGGAATCACCTGTCTTTTAAAAAAAGGCATATCCCAAGATCAGTAGATGGTTTCCCACACCAGAGACAGAACATAGGAGGGGATATTTTCAATCTGCTGAGAAATTAGTCTGGCCTTTTTCAGACAACACTGTGTAGGTGGACCAGACCCTCACTGTTGAAACAGAAATTAATTTGCTCTTAGTCAAAGCCAATCATTACTGAGATAAACAGTACAAACAAAATTTCTTTATTTTCCTCAAAGAAGAAGGCCAGTTGACATAAAATAAAGCTAGAAAGCCACTCCACATCTAATAGAACTCAAGGGACTGTCTGATACATTCCAAGAGTAAAAGAACAAGAAGAAATTATCCAAATGAAAATCTACATGCAAACTGTCCCTCCTTCAGGGACAAATTGTGTTAGTCAGATCCCAAAAGTAAAAGTTACTTACATAAAGGTCACTCTTGACTCTCTGAACAGCTTTTTAACACTATATATGAAAATTGTATGAACTGTAATAAGCTGATTAAGACATTAACTTTTTACACACATCTCCAAGTTTACCAAACCAGCATATTTTTTTTTTTTTAATTTCTCTGTGTGCTGTTTTCTTCTGAATTTCTGAATTATGTGTCTACTGTCCATTGCACTTAGTTCCTGGATCAGTAAAAATTTGCTACTGGGAATTGTCTCAACCAAGGAAAAAAAAGTTAGAGAAAGCAGATTTTCTTCCTTCTTTTTTGTAAAGTATAGATTTGTTAGTTCTGTGGACCTGTTACTGGGAGTTGAGGGCTCCACCAGAGGCAGGAGTTTGACAAGCCTCTGTGGCACACGTTCGCTGGCACAGCTGAGCCTGCAGGACTACAGACAAATGTAGGAATGCTGCAGTGGGTTCAAACCTTAGAAAATAATTAAAATTTCACCATGCTTTTCTTTTAGTCTCAGTATTACATTTCCAAAACAGAAAGACACACAAAACTGTCAGTAGGACTAATATTTTTTTTTAGTCACTTTTGACAATCCCTTTCAGGGAGATTAGCCATTTTAGAGTACAGTAGGTACAGTTCATACTCTAGACATAATATTGTTCTAGCTTTTCTTTATAAAAAACTCAAGATCTCTAATTCTATTTTACTTGGTCAACAGTCAAAGTTTTCATTTGCTTTGTCCTTTACATTTCTTTTCTGCCACAGATGTCTCAAGGGGAGGTGTTTGCCATTTGCTGCACTATTCAGTGAAAGTCTCCCAAATAAGGGGATTTTTGTTCTTTGTTCTAAACATCAGTTCCAGCTCACATCAGCCTTCCCCAGACCTGTGCTGCAGTACACCTTACTCACTGATTCACCCTCTTCCACCCCCTTGTACTCAGAAACAGTTGAGGCAGAGTATCCCTGTGTTCAGTGTAAGCCCTATGCACTGCTAGCACCAGCTCCTGCCTTTGTAAAGAGGACAATGAAAATTATAAACAATGCAGCACAGATTGTTTTTTCAAATATTTCTTATGCACATCCTTCTCCTAGCATTGGTTAAGTGGCTATGTGGCAACACTTATCTCTGTTTTGCCACAGATAATGGCTCAGGGCTTTCCACAAAGCATCCCCCTTCCAGCTTACACTGGGCATTTGTTCCTCTAATACCCACTTCTACTTCACGTGGAAAGGATTATTTCCAACAGCGATTCAGCATACTCTTCTCTTTCTCTCTCTCTTTATCTCTGTCTCACTTCAGAGAACTGATGACTGAATCATCCTTTACACTGGGGATAAAAATAATTATGGAAGGGCTAGGAAGCTCCATGAGTTTCAACTTGCAGAGTTTCTGTTGGGTTTGCCCATCAAGGGGCGGGCGAGGGAGGACAGGGTGTGGTTTTATCCCTAAGCTAAAAATACAAAAGGCACACAGTGGTTCCAATAAGTGTAAACTACACATTGTACCCAGTGTTATTATTCTGTATTGGTTTACAACCTACCTTTCATGAGGATATGATAGTGATGACTTCACTTAACCCATCACTAATACCGTGGGAATCAGTAACCATTATACTGATGGCAAAGATAATTTGGGTCCAAGCAGAAAAGAGAAATTACTTATCCAGCCAAATAGAATGGGGTTCCTTCTACTTCAGGACAAGATTAAAGCCTGGAATTGGAATCAAATCTTTGTGGTCAGGAAGAATCTGGACACAGCCATGACTGAAAGGCAAAGAAGCAGACAGCGTGGCCCAGCAGGTGCCAACCAGCCTGCTGGCTTAGGCTGGGCTGCAGACTTGGCAAGAACTTCAAGGGCTCAGGAGTAGAAGGAAGACAAAAGTCCAGACCTGGGATGGGGGCTGTCACAAGGAGCCTGAGAATCTCTCTGAGTGGGAGAGGAAGCTAAGGTAGAGAGATTGTCTTGGGGTGGAGGCTGCAACTGTAAGAGATGTGGTCATTCAGGGCCACAATGTAGTATTCTGTAGTTCCCAGGAATTATGAAGAATATTTTGAGCTAGGACAATTAGTCCTTGGGAATGCATGTTTCTATTGTCTGGTTTTTTCAGATAGAGAAAAGAAATACTTACCTCAATTCACTTTTAACATTGTTGTGTAAATCTTTGATGACTAGAAAAACCTGATAACATAGGAAACAGAAAATATTAGATTGGATTGATCAAAAATTTAAAAAAAAACCCCAAGCTCACAAGTATATTTTTAGAACTCTGTTATATTGCATAATTTGTTAGAGATTACCAATATTAAGTTTCAGTCCTGTGCTTCCCCCTGTACACAGTTTTTCTGAAACATGATATTAAATGGAATTTAAAAAGCAGCAGGGAAGATGAAAAAAAGTATCACGTATTTTATATATTGCTTTTAGGTTCCTTCTGTAAGAAATTTTATAATTAAATTGAACAAATACTCCTATTGTGAGAGACCTAACAAATTTTTTAAAAGTATTAATTTATGCTTCTTCAATTAGTTCAGACTGCTGTCATCAAGATGATCTCTCCTACCTGGTCCTCTGACTATGTCATCTCCCTTTTTATAGTCTCTGAGTCACTTAACTCAATCTCTTATTAGTTTCATCTCACATTCATTTTTTCTTGTGATTGTTTTTAGGGTTATAAGCCACACAGTCTCTGCTTATGCTCTGTACTAATTCCTTTTCACACTTACTCATTACAAGCTTGCCTGCTCTGCTGATGGCTCCAGCTTTTATCTCCAAATTCCCTTCCATTCTCATAAGTACTTCCATCATTTCTTCCACTCAACACCTAGGCTGTAAGAACTCTCCCAACATAACTTTGCCAACCTTCTCCCTTTTTCTCTTTTAAATTGCTACAGAATTACAACTTCTGCATAATCACATGGAAATAGCAATATTTTCACAATTATAAAGCATAAGTAAAGTCTTTTGTCACCAGGGCATATAAAACAGTGACCACCTAATTATGTGCAGCACAAACCTCTAGTTGTCCCATCTCTTTCTATCTTACAGTGCAGCCATATTCAAGTCCTGTGTACCAACTGCAGTATCTTCAGTGCAAATATGAATGACTGTTTTTTTAGGATGCTTTTAGATTAATACAGGACAAGCAGTGTAGTATATTATATGCAGATATTTGATGCAAACTGGTAATTTTAAACCTAAAAATAATTTTTTTGTCAATGATGCTGCAGGCAAAATCAGTACAAAAATCTGAGCCTTGCCCTACAATGTCCTCTGTTTTTTGAAAGTCTGTTGTTTTGGGTCTTTTTAAATAACAAATGCAAGTTAAAAATTAAAATTAAAAATCTGAGCCTTGCCCTACAATGTCCTCTGTTTTTTGAAAGTCTGTTGTTTTGGGTCTTTTTAAATAACAAATGCAAGTTAAAAATTAAAACATGAATTGATATGAAATAGTTCTGTTTATAATCATCTGCCCATTCAGAGCTATTAAGTAGGTCAAGTGTGTCCTTTTTACATGGATTTTGAAAGCCATGTGCTGTTAGAGGACAAAACAAATGAGTAAGATGCAACTCCCATGTCCTTTATAGCACTATGTGAAAACGTAGGCCATCTGCAAAAGAAGATGAAAAAGATCAGAAAGTAATTAACAAATCAATTCCACAAAAAGTTTTGAAAAGGAACTTTAGAGAGACTTGGCACACTGATGTGCTAACAAAAGAGGGAAAAAAAAAAAAGAAAGTAAACATGTTAAGGTGGTTGGCTCCGAAGGCTCCTGGACGTAGAATGGCAAATTGTACAATATTTCAAAAATCCCAATTCTGTCATATTGTGTGCACATCCAAATAGCTGGGATACTCATATGTGGAAGACTGTAAAAAATTAATGGTCAATTAATATAAATTTTAAGCACATTCTGTAGCAGGATTTTTAAAGCTCTAAAAAAAATATTTTACTAAAAATATGAGAAAAATCCAGGCTCCATGGAAGTCAGTGCTTTCAAGTTCAAACAATAGTTCCAATTCTTATCAAATTGGATAGCAGTCTATTAATTTTGGGAATTGGGCTGTTTTTCTGTTTTCTGAATGTTGTGCACAGAGGGCTTTTGGAACAGAAGATGAAATTCAAGAACTAATTCAAGAATATATGCTACCTTTATATTCAGAACCATGGAAAAGATTCTTGCACATATTGTATCAGTATTTTTGCAAATTGTTGAAAGATAAAATGTATGTAGGATACACTGGCTGATTATTGCAGTTTGGGGAAAATGCTTTATAAAAGTGTGTTTTTTTCCAAATAAAATGTGTTTCAGGCTTAAGCTGCAGAAAAAATAATAAATACAATAAATAGCACCTGTTTTTAGCTTGAGATTCCGTTTGTTCCAGAACTGTTTTCATAACAAGATATATAGCTTTAATTCCCTTTTTTCTTCTCTGCTGTTTCAAATAGATACAATAAGAATTTTATCTCATTTCATATGTTATTTGTAAAGCAGTCTTTCTTGATGAGCTTCTTAAGCTGCTTTTTGAAAAAATATTAGTGGAAAAAGTAACTTCATCTTCGGAAAAATAGGGAAATAGTTTGTATCACCATAGTCATAATCATAAAAAGGGTCAGAACACCAAGCTTGTGACTGAGTCTTTCCAAAATAAACCAAACTAAAATAAAATAAAATAATATTAAATTAAATTTGAATAGAACTTAAATACAGGAGGAAGAAAAATGTAGCAATAATCTGATATCACTAAAAATAATCATGCACTGTCTCTTTCTTTTTATTAAGCTTTTTCCTACATATGCAGCTGAAAAATGCAGTAAGTAGCTTTAATATTTTCACTGAACAGCATAAAGCAAAAAGGGTTAATCTAAAATCTTGGACTGAGGTCTGAACTGACCAGTCTAGGCTGAAGTTTTAATCAGAAATGCAAGGCTCTGCTGCAGATCCCGCCAAAGAAAGGATTTCCCATAAAAGAACCAGACATAATAAAAGAAAATTACTTCAAATTACCTTGATCTTCACTGACTCACTCTGGGATGCTTTCTAACAAGCCAGGACAAATCTGAAAGAAAACCCAAATAAATATTTGTTGTCAGATTTAATATCTAGTAGATATTATTTCTAAGGAAACCGAGTTATTTATAGATGAAGAAGACAGGTTTAAGACAAGAGGCTGTAAAGGTAAGGGTGTAAAATAAAATTAAGCAAAAAAAAAATTAATAAGGAGCATTACAGGGTTACAGTTAGAACTGAACCATCCAAATACTTTGGTGATTGGTAAGAATGGTAACCAGATTTGCTAAGAAAGAATTATTCTTCTCAAATGAAATAATGTCTCTTAAAAAGGACTGTTTTCCTGTCTGATGAACTCTAAAGCTTTTGAGCTAAAAGTTACTCTTTAGACTTGCAGACAAATGTTTTTAAATAAGTTATTAATAGCAGCATGTACTACTAAAATATCTCACTGAATTTATGTTAACTTTACCCAGAGTATCAAAATTAAACTTTTTTCAAAGCCTAAGTTGGTCATGGAGGCCATCAAATATGAAAATCTAAACCTGTGGACACAAGCTGGGCTCCTTTGATGTAAATATTCTGCTGTTATACTGAATTAATTCATGATACTAAAAGAAAATACCAAGTTCTTTTTTTTTGTTTAGCTTTTTCTGTATATTTTACAAAGAGACTTTCAGGCAATCCCTTTTGTTTTATTGCTGAGATAAAACACAGAATCCAGACGATCAAGTTAAACAACATTATTTTTTGACAAAAGCATGAAAAATTTGGTAAAACATCCCAAAACACTTGGCTTTTTCCCTTAAATATTTCAACAGCAAATATCACTGAATGTTAGCTCTAATGAAATTAGCTAAACAGCTGAGACTAGCATAGTAGCCAGTCATTAGATTCTGTTTCTACCTGAGACAGTGAGAGAGACATGGGAACATATCTTGGGGAAAACATTTGATTCGGGAATGAGACAGAACACAGCTGAAAGATGCTGTTAAGATCTCCACTTATAATTCTCAACCTTTCACAGAGCCTTCAAGGGCAACCTATTATATGCATGGTTTAATTGTCTAAGGAGGGAGCTGGGCTACTGGGCCAGTACAGACTTACTATAATAAACTGTGTTTTAAAGAGGTCAGCTTGCCTGGTGATGTCTTGAGAGGAAATACTGACTCTGCATTTTTAAGAAACCATTCATTTGTAGGGAAGCTGATTAAACCAGCCAGGCATTGTATGTCCTCTGCCTCTGGGAAGGATGGCAATAGATTTTTAATAAATGCATAATATTTACTGAGCTGTATGAATATTCAGAAGCTAAGGTGTTTAAATTCTGATTATCTTTTGTAACTGCTTACCAGCCCTGGAGTTTTAGGGTTTGTCAGCATTCCTCATTCACTGGGTTGGTAAAGAGAGCACCACACTTAATCTAAAGGAAATCCTTCAACTGTTATTAGCTTATAAAGATTTTTTTTTAAACTATCAAGTATAGGTGGAAGAATAGCTGCACAGAGAATTCATTTCTATAAAAGTATATACTCTTTGATATGTTTATTAATGATTAGTGTACAACCCAGCACAAAATTCCTTTGTAATACACCAGTTTGCCCTGAAATATGGAGAGCAGATGAAATCTGCTCTGGGATGACAGCAGCAGTGCTATAGGAAGAGATCTTAGCTGTTATAGTGTGTGATTCTCACAAGGGCAAATAAATGCAGTTGTATCTTTCTCCCACATTCTTGATGGAGCTCATTTTTGCCTTGACATTGTGGTCCCTCTAAGCCTCCTTTTTGGTCTATATTCTTGAAATTATTCTTTTGGCTTTAAGACTGCAGGTTGAAATTAATTTCCCAATGGTGTCTAGGAGCCCCAGCATGTCCAGAGAAAGCAAGCCAACTGGATCTTGGGTTGGACTCCTGAGAACAGACAAGTTGGACAAAACCTGTGAGGATGGCAAGTGTGCAGCATCCACAGCAGCCATGGACCACAGGCTGGGAGAGCAGGGCTCTGAGCCTCTGTAGTGCCAGCTGCTCATGCTTCAGGTGTGGGGTGACTCAGGAGTGCTGCCTGCCTGGTGCTTGGGCTTTCATGGCCAGAGATTTCTAGGCATGGCACAGGAACATTCACATAAGCACTAGGGGAGTGTAACTGATGAAAACATGGCAGTTAGACTATTTAGGCACTGAAGGATTAAGGAAAAACTGGCAAAGAAATTAGAGGTTCTGCCTTTTGGAGGTAGGCATGACAGCGAGGGTCAAAATGATTTGGCGGTTCCAGCCTTGGGGCCTGTCTAAAGTTGCTGTTCTATTAATTATGCAGTTTTTTACAGGTATACAGAAGATGAGAGAGTTTGGCATTTTCTTGCCTGCCCTGCCAGCATTTATTCTTTGACAAGACCAGCCTTGTGTAAACAGTCTGAACCCAATGGTATTTGCTTAACATTTTAATTGGGAAATATTTTAAAGGGAGGGAGCTTGAGGTGTCCTTTGTTTTCTGCTTGGTGGTTTCCCATGTTTCTCATGAAGTGGAACAGACTCAGCTCTTTTGTCTATTCTGTGTTTTCTTCTTGTGCTAGCATATTAATAAAACATCATAAGGCACTTGTAACAGTCATCATAAGGCTATTTGTAACAGTCCAACTTATAGCCATCTTTGTGGCAAGGGCAGGCCTGCTGCCTCTTGCTCTAATCATGCTGTGACTGTGAAGGCATTGCTAAAGCAGGCAGCTATATTACTTACAAATCTGTCGTTTTCTTAACAGGAAGGAATAATTGTGTATGCTTATCTTTCCATTTTTGGGAAAATGGTGAGAAACTTGTCCTGTTGCAACAAAATTGAGCACAATTTCAGTTTGTTGTTTTGGTTTTTTTTAATACATAATTTTTATCTTATATTTGGTGTTTAAACACTTGCAAGGGTCATCTTCAAATGGAATTGTTGTTTTTGTGGATTACTGCTGTTGCTAAGGCATGCTGCTTGTTGAGAGCACTGCTTCAGTTGGGCACTTGGCCTCTGCCTGTCCAGGAGGTGCTTGACAACTTCAGAGCAGGGATCCCAACTTCCCAACAAGACATGAGCAGCTCCACTCCTGCTGGCTGGGCCACAGGAGAAGTCCCTTTCAGCAGTCCTTGTTTGAGCTGTTGGATGGAGCCAGCAGAGGCCAAGGGTGGAAACTCAGCTGTGGGAGAGCGATGTCCTCGGCACCATTAATGAGATAGGTCCAGGGCTTGTGTGGCTGCCAGCTGGCAGGCACAGAACCTCCCTGATGTAAGGGCAGCTCCCCCAGAGCCGAGCAGGTGTTTGGTAGAAGACTCTGTTGGGATTTCCTAAGAGCTCAGGCGATGCATGCTTGGAGTGAGATCCATTAGGATTGTTGCTTGGGTCTGCAGAAGGGGAGTTTTCACTTTCTCACGCTCAGCCTCCTTTGAAGAGGCTGCAAAATCTTCAGTCAAATTCTGCCTCAGCCCTGAACAATTCAACCTGGTGCGTGAGACTATCAATGACACAGCTACTCACACAATTACAAATTATTCTTTGTTTTACCTTAAGCAGAACAATTATATTCTATAGATATCTTTATTGCCTCTGATAAGAAAGATCATGTTTTCATGTACGGTGTGTTGCGAGTGTTTTATGATATGTAGGGTTTTACAAAGCACTCAGAAATAAAACCTGAGTCCTCAGCAGATGTAAATCAATGTAGTTGCACCAAAACTAGCTGGGAATCTATCCCTCTGTATCTTTATAGCTCAATCTCTCAGAATCTTTATAACTTACTGGACCTGCATAAGGGGAAACAGTGAAATAAATACGTATCTTTGACTTCCAAAAGATAACTAGTAATTGTCAGAAGAAATTCTGTACAATCTAAAAATTGAACTGAAGCTAGATAAGCATTTTAAAGAAAGAACTGAGAAATTATTGACATTTATTTCTTATAGCTGAAAAAATGTTCAGCTATTTCTTTGCCGCAGGAACTTTTGTTTAACAGCTTGTATAAGACCTTCTTGGAACATTTTTCAAGTTCAGAAAGAGTTTGAAATAAAAGATTTTCTAAACTTCTTGTGTTTTGATTTTTTGGGGGGAAATTTAGAACTAGTTCATTAACAGTTCTGTTGCTCTTTGAAGGGCATTGAAAGTGTGTTTTATGCATTAGCTGGTTTGTTAAGGAGTTGAGGTCTTGCTAGAGACCTTTGATGCACCTTATATGAGAATTTTTTATGAAATCTTACTCATTTGCATCCAAAGCTCTTTGTCCCAGTAAACTTTACAATTCCAAATCTTGATCCTCCAGTGTCTAGCATTTTGGACCCTATGTTTAAATTTTAGCTAAGTATATGTAAAAATTGCATACAAGTTACTCATGCTAGTGTAAACTAAGGACTGTATTTTACATCATCGTGTATTTGACTTCTACAAATGCTAATGAATGGTTGTGAAGAAGATGTGAAGCAACAAACAATCAAACTCTTACGTCAGATAGTCAGCTTTCTCCAGCATGATGCAACACTAAGTTTTGAAATTTCTCATGTAGGCAAGGGAAAACCAACTTCATAACTAAGTAACAGAAACTACATGAATGATCTTTCAAAAGTCAAATGGCTTTACCTCAGCATGTACTTAAATGTTCTGTTTAAAGCTAAATACATTCTTGAAGGCATCATATTCAGAAAATAATGAGACATAATTATTAAAATAGAAACCTCTCTTCCTATTTTAAATAATTTTGTCTCATCATTTCAATGACGCACTTGAAAAGCAGTGACCTTTTGAGAGGTGTCTACTGGAAAGGTAGATGGAAACTCCCAAAATTTTTTTTCTCACATGTTTAAATAGTAATTGCCTTTCCATTTAGTATCCAAATGTTTCATTCTGTTACAGACTACATACACAAAATATATGCATGGTCTTCTTGGATGGTCTTCTTCTCTATTTTATCCTAGTAGTTTGGCATTCCATTGACATGCTTTTTTAACTAAGCTCAGCGTTGAACTCCTTCAGTTCTTCCCTTATTTGCTTGATTAAAAAGTGAAGGTCATATTAAACTGACTCTCACATATCACTTTCTGGGAAAGGTAGTTTGAGCAAAGCATGAGTTTATCTTCAGAGTGGAAAGATCCGCCCCACAGAGCACTCAACTGTGGTATCCCATGTGCTTTGACATGTAAATGGAACACCACAGGCATTAAATAATTGGGTCAGATATCTACAAGATCTTTATTCTACTGTCAAACACAATTTAGATCAGATAATTTCCAAAGTTAAAAGAACTTGCTCCTGCTACTATTTAAGTCAAGAAAAAAATTCCCCATTGGTAGCAGCCTGGGCAGACCAAAACCTGAAGACATTATTTCATATTCCAGTGTTTTGTCTTCTCTCACACTTTTTTTGACTGAATAAAATTTTATTTCCATAATATTTTAGAATTCCCTGATGAATTTTTGAATTTGCTACTACCTGATTTCTTTAATCTCCTAATTCCCTTTGGTGGCTCATTTTGTTGCACATCCTACAAACTCCTAACACAAGCAATTGATCCTTTTAGTCCTATGGCATATTGTTGGAAATTAGCAAGGCCTTTGGATAAATCAAAGGCAAGATCACAGTGTCCTACATGCTCATAAAGATCACTGCCCTGCAAACACATGATAATGACTTCGTGCATAGAGCGATTTCATTGAGTTCAGAGCTTTGATGCTACAATTTACTTCATGTACTTGGAGCCACTTTGAATATATTGGGTTTCCTCACAAGTCCATGAATAATAAGGATTGGGGCATACGATGACTTCTTAAGGAGTAATAAATCAGTGGCATTAAGTATGAGAAGTTTGCTCTTTGTAAAGCTCCTTTGAAGTGTAAATGTTTGGGCATCATTTTGTTACTAGCCTGTTTTGTTCTCTCAGGCTCAGCTGGTGAGATAACACTGAGTTTAGTAGAATGACTAAAAGTGGAGAAGAACTCTGCAGATATTTCAACAAGCTGAAAGTGATTTTCATGTCATTATGAATACTGACAAACATATTTTTGGTTTTTTTTCCATTTAAAAAAAAAAGTGCCAAAACCAGAAAATTCAAAAAACTTCTGAAATATATTAACCTAAGCAATCAAAAGGTGTATTGTAACAGTGTGGCAGTAATGTTGCTTTTCAAGAAGTCTGAGGAAATATTCTCAGCTATATCTCAGAATGATTGTCATTTTCTATGAACTTATTATTTCTATTTATTATATATTAGGGATTCACAGAAAGAATCTTTTTCTCTTTCGGAAAAAAAATCAGATTCAGAAGAAAACTCTTGCATGGATAAAATTTAATACCATCTATATCCAGGGCTAAGCCATTTTCTCACCACTATTTTATTAATATTCTTTGCTATACCTTTGATTTAGTAAAGTAAGTTTCAATGGACTGAATTAAGTATGTAATAATATGATGCAATTTTATATCATTTCAGAAGTGAATTAGAAAAGCTACACAAATAATTTCCTATCCAAAATATTGTGATTGACTACTTTTGTTTTAAAACTGTTATTTTATTAATTTTATTACTTTTAACAATAATTTGATTTTTTCAGAAGAATTACTTGGATGGAAAAATAGTAGGGTAAAAATTGTGTCAAATTATATCAGATGAAACTCTCCTTCTGATTAACTAAGTTGAAGAATCAGCTCTGAATTTTGCACTAATATATGTCCATGAAATGTGCCCCAAAACTATTTCCCTTTGAAATTCAACCCTATTTTAGCTTCTAATTTTTACAGCATTCACAGCACTGATGAATACTTGTGCAGATTTTATATTCTGTTGAGAAAAAGTGTCAATTTTGTGTAAACTAAATTATGCATGTTAAATTTTGGAACCATTTATTTTTTCTTTGAATGATACAATGCTCACATTAAATACAGATTGACCCTGGGAGGAAATAGTACGAGCCAGTGATTTTTCTATGTTGTGGGAACTAGAAGACCTGGGTCTGTTTCCAATTCTGCCACTTAATTGTTATATCACCTTGAGCAAAGTCCCCGTAACAAAGTCAAATTTAAGTGCTTCAAGTTATACATCCAGCTTCATATTCAAGAACATAAGTATGCAGATATTTATGAATGAGGGAGTTAAATCATGCAGTGAGACAGGCTATTTATTTTTATTTCTTAATAGGAATTCTGGTAGACAGTGTCAGGCTTATTTAAAAGCTGTAACTGAAATTTTTTAGGCCATCTGCAAAGGGAATAATTTAAGTTCTTACCAAATGGGAAGGGGTTGTGGTAAAACAGGGGGCAATGAAAGGTGTTCATGATATGTTTTCAAATCTTCAGAGAACAGCTACAACATATAGGAAAAATTCACTTTTATGATTACTGCATATTAACAGCGCAATGGTGCACTCTTTGTGAAGTATTTCTTACCATAGCAGGATGAAGCGGTTCCCAATAAACTAGAAACATGAAGTTGTCAGGAGAGAAGATCCTGCATGAGACTTTGCTTTGGAAGATGGCTCAGAAGCAAGAGAATATATTTCTGGAGCCATTGTGTGTAGGGGCTGGAGGAAAGCAAATATCAGGAGTAGTATTGGTACAGAAGAAAGGCTCGGTAAAAGATCTATGTATATTTAATGTCTATAAAAGCATTTACCCACAAGTTAAAAAACCTCATGAGCACAACAAGTTATCTTTTTTCTCTTTTCTGTTACAACAAAGTAAGGGGCACAACCACTCTATTAAACCAAATCTTGCAAGAGACAAATTTCTGGAGTAAATGGAAAAATCCAAATCCCTTGTGACAGAGGAAAAGGGACTCTGTGGAAGTGTCTCCCAACAGCCAGGGCAATCTGGTGTTCTCCTGCCTCTAACTCAAAACTATGTTGTGTATCACAGAGAGAATTCATCCCTGAAGCATCTTGATACAGAGGAACATGGAGTTACAGATTATAGGCAACTATTGGAATATGGCTCTAATTTGAAAGATCCCTTTCATTTGACTAGGCTGTACCAGGATAACAAAGCCATGTGGTTATGCTACTATATCAGGATGAGAACAGATTGAACCTGTTAAACATATGATCAGTCCTTCTGTGAACAGAAAGTGTTGTTCTCCCAACCCCCAGTTTGATTTCTGAGCTCGCTATGTCCTGTTCTGCCCTAAACACATGTCAGCCCATGCTTGAGTGCTCATTTCAACCCTGGTATTGTCTGAGCAGCTGTGCTCACATCTGTTGACAATGAAGGGATTTGAATTGTCGAGGTGCCATACTCCTTTGCTTTTGGTCTGCCTGTAATGAGGAACACAGCCAAGACCAATTCTCTTCTAGATCACTTTGTTTGGGAACTAAACACTGCAGCACTTATGTTACTGCTGTGCTATGCCGTTGGTCTGTGCCTCTAGGATTATTTGCTTCCACTCCCCTGAGTACATAGCCCTGAATTTAAAATCCTATACTGAATGCATTGCACTCTTCTATCATAAATTTTGCAAGTGCTGGTACCATCAAGAGCAGAACTCTACTTTCCATGATACCTGGTTAGCTGGTGTGTACCCAGCTTTTCTCTCCCTTATTGTTTACTTTAAGTTGCCTGTTCTCTGTGCATATGTTTCCTTCTTCTGCTGTCAGTGCCCTGAAGGCCAGACAAGTTATCTAGGACTGGATAAAAATCCAGAAGGTTCTATTTGCAAAAGTAGATGAGAAATTGATTCTTTCAGGGCCAGTAGTATTTAAATCATTGATGTTACGGATTTCACACTTTATATAGTATCTGCTCAGCTCCTGTCTTATTCTTCTGCAGCCAAGGGACCTTAATCCTAGTAGTGGGAAGCTATCCCTCCTTCTGAGTCAAACTCTGTGTTCACCAGTCATGTCAAATGCAGGCAAAACAGTAAAGGAATTTGAAACTTAGCCATCTTGAAACAAAAACATTGCTTCAGTGTGTCTAAATTTATATGTCTTTCATGAAGTATGATAAAGATTGGGTTTACGCACTGTCTTCTTCAACTGAACTGAATTTCCAATCTGTTAAACCATATTCATCTTCAGAATGGATATCAAGGAGATGATGCAAGGACAAAATGTGTTGACAGTTCAAAATTTCACTTTCTTGCATGACAATATATAACACATTTAATCCAACTCTATAAACTTTACAGTGGGCATCTGTTTAAATGTACAGCTCACCATCAAGTATAACAAATTCAATTTCTTAAAAAATAATCAAATGCCATCCAAGACAAAATGCAAATTGTCAGAGCTACTTTTATTTTGTGGATTTAGAATGAACCTTGTATTCATCCCCCTTTCTGCCATCTCCTCCACCATAAACACAAACACACACCTGTTTCCTACCTTATATATCATTCAAGAATATAAAAGTAGGAATAATAACTCATATTCTCCTTGTAACAGCATTAAACTGAATAATTTATAGATTGCTTATTGTGCTGTTTTTTTCATAAGTGGGTGTGGTATGACTTACAAAAGGAGGTGCTCAACCAATGCTAAGTCAAGGTGAATCACAGATGTGATTTCGAAAGTGATGGGACTGTGGTCATTTGTGTCTCCTGATGCAATTCATTTCCTAGTTTGAGACACACCATGCTGTAAGTGTCAGGAAGCTGAGCTGGCTAATATGCTTGCCAAGGAGCAAGACCTGTTTTCCTGAGCAGGTTGGTCACTTGCGTTTGCACCAATTTGTGGGTAATAGATAAATAATTATTTTTACACATATTTATCTATCCCTCATAAGACACTTACCTCTTACATCTGTGCATATTGTTTGAATCTAAGCCACAAACTGATAACAACCTTAAGTTCACTGTACTTTAAATGTGGTTCTGCAGTGTGCTTGACTTCTTTCTTCCAGCAGTGGAATCCTCATGTATGACTGGGTTCTCACAGACAGTAAAACTAATTAATGAAATATTATTATCTGGTAGGCATATTGTTTTATGATTGTTTTATCTTTTTAAAGAGACATGCTACACCATTTCAAGGTGGTGGGGCCTGGGATTATCTCCATGGTATGTGTCAGCACAGCACATATTGTCATGGGATCTGACAATATGACCTTTTTTCAGGTGGTATCATAACACAAAAGAATGAGTGTTGATAAAATGGCAGCACTGAAAAATTCCAACTGCCAGTGATCAGAGCTGAAATTAACTCCAAAGCTCACTGACAAAGAAAAGCCTGGAGTTACAATGTATAAATGAATAAGATAGAATCAAGCTCTTAATTTGGAATGTATGAACAATGAAAATTTGATTAAATGAAAGCTCTTGCTACTAGGTTTCAGCTTTAAAATAATTGCTCCAGAGGTTTAGGGCACACAGGGTAGCTCATAATTAGTATATTAGAAAAATAATGCAAATAAATAAACAACTTTTTCAAAGGCAAAAATCCTAGTGTTATATAACTGAGACTAAGGAATGACTGCTGGCTGGAAAGGTCTTTGAAAAATTCCATATTCATTATCCTTGAGGCAAAGAGAATTAAAACAAAGCAGAAAGTAGAGCCTCAAGAAGACTTCAGTGCAGACAGCACAGACTCAATTTCCATCTAAAGTAATGGTGTGAGCAATCTCACACCATTACTCCCAGCTCCAATAAGTTCATTGTGCCCACATTACTGCCTAAAAGCTGCACGCACAAAAAGAGAAACTAAAGTTTCTCTCTGTGCTCCATCTCATTTAGATAATGGAGTTCAGTATGATGGGAATTTTTATGTCATGGATGAGCACTCAAAGTGATAGAGAAATGAAAGCTGTCAGCAGCCAAAGGCATATGTGGGACTGACACAGCATTACCAGAGATACTTACAGAAAGTAAGCAAGTAAAACATCCTACTTCTAGGACATATAGGTCCTGTAGGTATAGGCTGACAGGAAAAACAAAACATTATTTCATTTGTGCTTTTGCTGCTCTAAGTCATCTACAGAGGCTAGAGGAACACCTATTTAAGGAAGATTTAAAGGGAAAAGAAAATCCAGACTATCAACACACTGTCTCATGTAATTTTTAGCTGGTTCTTCTCTGCTTAAACCAAATCACAACCTATATAAACAGAGAAAGGTATATAAACATCCTATATGTAGTACATTCCATTGAATAAACAGTTTGCATACTAATGTAAACGACTTAGGTGTTTTAATGTGCTGGTGCTATAGCAGGTTCTTAGATACAGATTTTAGAACTCAAAAGAAAACATGCATATTCAGGTTTTTCAATCAGAAATAAATATACTCAGGGACTGCAACTATTTTCTCCCCTGATCTTACAAATTCTTTTCTCAGTGCCATCAGTCAATTCCATATAATTATGCTTTATTGGTAGCAGCTTTTACCATTTTTTTCTTCCAGAGGTGTCTGTAAATAGTGGTAGTGTGGGTTTCCCCTCCAAATTTCTGCCCTCCCCTGCCGCCTCCCCATTCATGATGTGAAGCATGCCTATTTAAGGTTTATGACAGAGGTAATGTCACTGCCTGCCTTCTAGGAAAATTAAACAAAATAAAGAAAAATATCTCATGAGATATTTGCAATTTGCCTAAAAAAAAAAAAGAAATTTGGTAGAAAATTGAACATCTATGGTGTTTCATATCAGCTGAGGCTGTGTTGACAAAATTTCATCACTGACTGCCTTTAAACTCTGATGTTTAAACCTTGCTCTATGGCTGGCTACATAAAATCCATTCTCTTCTTTAAGTGCAATAAGAATGGACTCCTAAAAGAGGCCTTCCCAAGCCTGTCATCAGCTAAATTAGGAAATTAAAATTGATTCCTAGGAGTCATGTTCCAAAAGTTATGGGTTCTTTTCAGAAATTCAGCATTTAAATTCAGCTGTATTTTGCTGAGCCCATAAGCAGAGACAACAGGATTTTTTTTAAAAAGCCCGGTGCAGGGTAAGCCATGATGCTGCAGCATTTATTTCTCTCTTAATTACAGGTGTTGATGTCTGTGCCATCTGGCCTGTCTCATGACAAAATCTCACCAGCCAAAGAGTGCAGAAATAAATAGACAATTAGTTAAAATGCATTGACTGGATGCACTGCTGAGTAAGCAATTGTTGTCAACTAAAGCTGAGTTTCCTCAGCACAGATCCTGGTGCAGCTTCTCCAATTGCTCTATTAACATGTGGGACTAGAATTTCCATTCTGTCAAAAAGGGAACCAAATGGGGCATTCAGGAGGGCATCATCAAGAAAAGTTCAAGCCCAGACTAACAGAAAGATTGTCACTCTTTCAAGTGCTCAGATAAGCTTTAGAAATGGTTTAGGCAGTTAACATACAGTTCATTTATTTTCATACACTGCAGTACATCTGCAGTTTTATCACTCCTTTGTACCTTGTCCTGGGGTAGAAAACTAATGTGGTAAACATTGTGTTCTAGATTCACACTGCCAAGTTTTAGGGTCCAAACTGTGATGCCTCTGTTAATAATTTAGTTCCTTTCTCTCTCCCCAGAGCAGATGAAGGTGGCCAGGTGCCTTGAGAGAGGGATTCAGCTCAAATATAAGGTGAACTTCCTCTGGAAGTAACTGCCTGTGAACATTGACCAACAAATCCCAGCTGGATGCCAAAGCTTGTAGGGTGGATTCAGACAACCTGATTGTACTGCTGGTGCTTTCTGTACCCAGAGGTAACCCATTGAAATATGGGAAGGAAAAGAGCTATGGCTCATGAATCATGGAATCACTGAGCCTGAAAAAGAACTCTAAGATCATTGAGTCCAGCCATTTACCCAGCACCACTGGGTTTGCCACTAAGCCATAGTCCCAAGAGCCACATCCACATGCCTTTTGAACACTTCCAGGGATGGTGATTCTACCACTTCCCTGTACAGCCTGTTCCAATGCCTGACACCCCCCACTTTCAGTAAAGAAATCTTCCCTAACAGCTAATTGAAACCTCCCCTGAAACAACAACTGAGGCTGTTTCCTCTGATCCTCCAGGTAGAATTGGTGGGCATCAGTTTATGAAAATTTATGTGCTGACAAAAGCCCCATCTGTATCTCTATTGTACCAATGAGCAAAACTGGTTCATCTGGAAGCTAGTATAACCAGAATATTTTAGATGTGATTCTTATCCCCTCCAAGCTGTATGCTGAAACTATAGAAAAACAGGGATTTTTTTATAAATCTGTTCTGACTTCTAAGTAAAAGGATAATCCTGGCAACTTAGGGGTGGCTGAAGTGAGACTGACAGTACTCAGGTCACTCTTATAAGCTCCAGTTTCTGGTTTCATTGGGACTTTGTTGGTTCATGTTTTCCCTTGCTGTGATAAAGGACATCATCTGTTTTCAGATATGTTCATGAAACTTCCATTGACATCATTGGGAGTTGTACATGAATAGCTGACACCAGGATTTGGGCCTTAAAAGTTTATGGTGCCCTGAGGAGTTGTTTTTATGTATTTTGCTTGGTTTCATCTGTGAATATCCTGGGATACAGCTGCTCAACCAAACAACAAACATACTTTAGGAACTCAAACTGTTCATGAAACACTATCTAGTACAAATAAAGGTGTCCTCAGGGCATGAAGCAAATATATGGAATTTATGCAATATTCATGCATTTGCTTTACATTACTAATGTTTTTCTTGTGTACTCAGTGAATTACTCCATCATGGAATTTATTAATGAAAATTTTACAGCAAAAATAAAGCATGGAATGAGGAAGGAGAAAAATATCAGAAAATATATAAGAATACTGATAAACTGTATAATAAACATTTCTAAAAACCATCTCAAGATGGTTTTTAGAAAAACTTCTCAGAAAAACTTCTACATATCTCCTTATATTTTGTCTGAAGAAAGATTTATTAAACTTACATTATTCCAGAGAATATCATGAACATGATACCATATTCCTTTTAAGTGGAGCAATTCCTTTTAATGGTAAATTATTGAAAACAAAAACAAAAAACAAACAAAAAAAA